>JAXGGT010000131.1:7204427-7218926 GCA_035583425.1 Marsdenia floribunda | reverse complement strand
AATTTATAAAATAAGGTTGGTATGCATCAAATACAAGAAACAGTCTTTTATAAATTTCCGTATAGAATTGTCAATGACGTCCCAACAACAATATTTATCAATAAGATTCACAATTTTATAATAAGGAAAATTTCTTAGATCGGTCCTAAAACTACTTACGTTTCACAAATTTGGTTCTAAATCTTTAAAAATTCTTAACTAGATTCTCTAACAATTTACGTTATCAGAACTTGGTCCTTCCAGCTATTTTTCACCATTTTTTTGACCAAATCAGTTATGTGCAGGAACATGCCCTTTTTTTTAGGACATTTTCCTTATAATAATATACAAATTTTTATATGTAAAAGAAAAATATATACATATATATATATATATATATATAATTATAGTCAAGATATTTTGAAAATGTGTTAAACTCATAATCTTTTACTTGAAAGCGAAAAAAATATAGACAAATTAGTTGTTTTCGTCTTTAAAGTATTAGTTTTTATACGGATTGATCCGTAATATTTATTTTTATCATTTTTTTTTCTTTTTTTTTTTAATTTGTTTAGTGTAATTAATCCTTCCGTATAATTTTGTTAAAATACTGTTAAAAAATAATATGTGCCCAACATGTGATATAATTATTTAGGGAAAAATGATAATTTTAAAGCTTCATTTTCTTTTAAGGAAAATTGGTTGGTTTAGTCTTCTAACTATTTTTATTAATTAACATAAGTCCACAATCTTTTTTTTTAACCTGTTAAGTCCTACATCTTTTTACAAGCAGTCTGTTAAGTTCTTTCGGCCAAAAATTTAAATTTTTTGGCCAAAATTCATCACGTGCCGAGCACGTAATGATTTTGAAAGGGCAAAATCGTCCTCTTGATCATTATAAAGCTGTGAACTTAGACTAATTGTAGGGTTTTATAAAGCTTTTTTTTTCGTATAAAAAAGGACGATTTTGCAATTAGTCTAAGTTCACAACTTTATAATACTCAAGAGGACGATTTTGCCCTTAAAAAATCATCACGTGTCCGACACGTGATGAATTTTGGCCGAAAACTTCAAATTTTTGGCCGGAAGGACTTAATAGGCTGCTCATAAAAAGATGTACGACTTAACATGTTAAAAAAAAAGATTGTGAACTTATGTTAATTAATAAAAATAGTTAAAAGACTAAATTAGCAAATTTTCCTTCTTTTAATTATAAACCTACGACTTTTTATATAAAATTTCAAAAAAAAAAAAAGAAAACTCTAGCCACAGAACTAAATCAAATGTTTATAATTGGCAAGAGAGACAAGTTTGAAATCACTTTTTTACCATAAACAAGTAAATCACATATTAGACACAAATTATTTTTTAATAGTAATTTAACAGATTAAATGGAATGATTAATTAAGTCAAAAAATTAAAGAACAGAAATAATAAAAATTAAAAATGAATTCGTATAAAAATTAATATTTTAGGGACCAAAATAATTTATTTTTCAAAAAAATATTATAGTAAAGTAAGTTATATGAAAAACAAGATGGTAACCTAGTAGTATGACTCCTTTTACTTGGGTGTTTCCACTTAACTTGTCAAGTGGATGACCTAGGTTAAAATTTCACCAGGGATGACTTTGTGCTGAATTTCAGCTATGTATTGTAATTTTGGGAGTCTACCGCTATAAATTTCTCCTGAATTAGTCAATAAGTATATCGAGTTAAAAAAAAAAAAAAAAAAAAAAAAAGTGAGTTATATGAATGAGAAAATTGGACCTACTCGTACACAGAGTGGTATACTAAAGATTTTCTCCAACCTCATGAGGCCCGAAATGTCGGACGAGTCTCAGCCCAATTACAATCCAACCATACCAAGAACAACATTTTCAAAACAAAACCCTAATTTTACAGACTCAAATATATACTCATCTTATTCCTGCAAGAGTTTTGTCCAGGGTTTCATCTTTTCCCCTTCAAAAAATGGTACCTTGATTTCCTTTCCTCTTTCTCGCTGCTAAAATTTCTGTTAAATTCTTGCTGTGTATAATTTTGCTGATGTGCTTTGCGCTTTTGATTTTTAGGGTAAAGGTACAGGAAGTTTTGGTAAGAGGCGGAACAAGACTCACACACTGTGTGTGAGATGCGGTCGCCGTAGCTTCCATCTCCAGAAGAGTCGCTGCGGTTCTTGTGGCTATCCTGCTGCTCGCATTCGCAAATGTATTGTTAATTCTCTCTCTTTTTTTTTTTCTTTTTTTAATGAATTTATGCGCATTGTTTATGTTGTTGGTTCCGTGTTTTAGCTTATATAGCTTTGCTTATGATGATATGTTATTGGAAATTTTTATTTTCTTTTGATTAGAATTGATTGAATAGTAATATCAAGCTTGTCTTGTTTATGAATGCCGAGGAAAGTGAAGAGTGTGAAAAAATTACCACTTCAAACTAATTTTGTGCATGTATGTGATTCTCCTTGGAGAATATTATGGGTATTTGGTGCAGTGGAAGACCATACTTTTACATTTTGTGGGTTATGGTTGGAAAGGATGCCTCTTTGAGTAGCCGTATGAATCAATTTTATAGATTTCATATTTGGCTTAGTTAGGGGGCAAAGATTAAAGATTGGGTTCAAATATATTTGAATCTTTAGCTAAGGCCTTTTTGAGGGGACTCTAGGTTCTTCATCATTTGTCCTCCAAGCAGCCTTGGACATTTTTTTTTTTTTAAATAAATCCATTATTAAGTTCTCTTCTACTATCAGAACCTTGAAACTTTTTTTTTTTTTATGTCCAAATGTTATCAGTTTTACCTTTGTTTGCGTTAGTTGCCTCTTGAATAACCAGATAGTTTAGCAATTTAGGTTGCATGCACACCATTTGGTTCAGACAGAGGCAAATATAAAGAAAGGCCATCTTAGTCTTTCTTGAATCTGTTTGAGGGTAAGGAAGGCTCCTTCTCCTGCTCCTTTCCTAGATTGCTTCAAACATTCTCCATTTAAAGATTTCTTAGAGGTGACAGATGCATATACCATTTTACTGGTGTTTCTACTTTTCAGTTTAAAGTATGTTTAAAGGAAATGAATCCTTTCTATTGGTGTTAGAGGGTAAGATATGTTTCTGCTGATGGAGCTTCTGCGCATGGAAGTCTCAGGAATGCATACTTGTTTCAATAACGTTATACCCAGTAAATAGTAAAGCTTCGCAATCTGGTTAGCAGAATGCATTTGTTTCTGACTGACTCGTTCCCTTGAAGCAATATTGATTGTGCTACTGCTGCATATCTCTTCTTTGGCGACTTTCTTATTGACCAAGGAGAACACTGGGTAGCTATATATTTCTTTATATTTATAAATTTGTTATGAAACAACGATGATGAGCTTCACGGACCTGTAATGAATTGCGAATATGATTGCACTTCTTCTTGAACATCTAAGGGACTGAGATGTTCTTATTTCATCTTGTTCTGACATCATTTACTTCCATTTGCTGTTATTTTTACATCATGGCTTTGTTTCAGTTATTTTCTAGTCCCCACTGTCTTTCATCGGTGTGGTACTTTTTGAAATAAAGCTAGAGAAATGTTCCTCTCGCTATCCAATGCTTAAAACCATGGAGCATATGGACGTTGGGGAACTACAGTTGTTTTGTGTCTTTCTACATGTTATCTTCAATTATCCTATTGGGAAATAGGAGCCACCTATTAGTTCTATTTGTCATGAAACTTGGCAAAGTTTGTCTTGTAGTTTGTTTATTCCAGCTTGATTACATGATGGTCTAAACAGTTAATTAAGCAAGCTTGTCAGCACGACAAGTTTGATAAAAAGCATTGCATTATGCAAACGGTACTTCTGATTAATTGTACTTGTATATGTATATTTCTCCTAAAATTTACTGATTTAGGGTTATTAGGGAATAAAAAATTCTGTTGTAATATTGTTGGTAACTGGTGTTACTTTTTTATTATTATTATTTTGTAGATAACTGGAGTGTAAAGGCAATTAGAAGAAAGACAACTGGAACAGGTCGTATGAGGTATCTCCGCCATGTTGCAGTTAGATTCAAGAGTAACTTCAGAGAGGGTAAGTTCACTGACGTGGATGGATTGATCCATTTATTAATAGATTATCATATTTCTAATGCTATCATTTCCCCTTACTCTAGGCACTGAAGCAGCACCAAGGAAGAAGGGAGCAGCTGCAGCTTCATCATAAAAGCGAGAGTTTTTTGATAAATTTTCGGTTGGAACAAATCATTTTTCGAACAATACTGTTAAACGATGTCTAATGATTATATATGAATATAAAGGAAAATGTGTTACTTCTGGTTTTACCTTTTGTTCCAATTTTGTTTTGCTTATAGTTTGCCGAAATACATTTCAGCATGTCCATCTTCTTTGTTTTCAGTTGTCCTGTTTTAATTCAATTTGAGGTTTTGTGAGAAAATGTGGATAATTTTCAAATTTCAAACCGGTCAAAGATCTGAGTTGCGTTGACTTTCACAATTCATCTTCAACGAACTTGTCTAAGTTGAAAGCGTTCATTGACTTTCCCTGCGAGTTTTCTATATATGCACCAAAAGCCTAATGTTTGGCTACAACCATACTCTAATGATCCAAGTTAATGAATCATTCATGAGAGTTTGTAAGTTTCTTCTGCAATTCTATATATTTGGCAATGTAGTTTTTGATGATGAACCTGTCAAGCTATACGCCAAGTGGCTGAAGTTCGATGATTCATGAGAATTTTTCAACCAAGAATCTTTTTTTTGACAGTGCTTCCTGTGTTTTTAAACCAAAACTCCCAAGTAGATTAGGATACAAATTCCAGTCGATTGGATAGAGAGATTGAGTTAAACCAGGAACAATGAATTCTAAACAGCTTTTCTTTCAGCTATTAGCTCTGGAATAGGTAAGTTTTAATCTTGTAAAAAAGATCACTCCCTCTTCAAGAATATCTCATTCGGCTCATTTGCCTGTAGCATCTAATTTCTTGTGATAAGTAGACCTGAATCTGATCAGAAATCTTCAAGGATGTGCCCTCTCATAACACGAGTAGTTACAAAAGTAACTGAAATTACCTGCTCAGTGTCTTTCCTGGACAAAAAACCTAGGCATAAGGTTAGGCACAAATTTCAAATAAATATGCGGAACAAAAAAAAAAAAAAAAAATGAATGAATGAAAATAGCAAAGCTGCAGTCTTCAAAGCCAAGCACCTCGGTAAGGAGAGGACTAGATGATAGGTTGAAGTCTCTAATGCTTGAGCCAGTAGTTTCGAAGCTGAGACATGTGCAACAATATCTCATCTCGGCCTTGATTAGTGACACTGCTAGTCATAATCCAAGGAGGAGCAGTTTGGAAGAAGTCACGAATTAAATCCTGAAAATCTTGAACATTTTCTTCAGGTCTTTTCCCTCCATTCTTTCTCTTCTTCCGCTTGTCACATTTTGTGAAAATCAGAGTCATAGGAATCTGAAGCAATGGGAGCACGAATGTGTTGTATTGGAGAGAAGAGCATTCTTAAAACACACAACACATTGTGATAGGCATAACTACTATGTTCAAAAGGGAAAGCTCATAAGAGGCAAAATCACCTGATTTTGTCCCAGCCAACTAGCATACTCAAGATCAATTGGTTTAGCAGGGATGCTGGCATCTATCAAAAGAAATACTGAAACAAGATTTGCCCGGTTCAGGAAATAGTCTTTAGTGAACTTATCCCAATCCATTCTCAATTCCTGTGGTGCAGCTGCATACCTATTCAATATACAACAGAAAAGACGAGTTTGTGAAAATTAATATAAAAAGAAAAACAACTACAATTTACTTAGTTAACCAAGTTGAATGAAGCAAATGACTGACCACCTTTTGCATTGCGTGCATCATTGGGGAAAAGGTGCGAGGCAAGAATAGAGCATACAACTCGTTACTTATTCCAACATTCAACACGCTACCAATCTCCTAAAGGGATTCAGGATGAGACTTATTTGTGTATTTTTACCTATTGAATTCCCATTTATGCATTTTTATAATTTAGGAAAAAGCGCCGGCTAGATAATTGGAACTGACAAGTATTGGCTGGTTGCAGTATGCAATTGCTTGAGAAATTACACATGATTAAAAAGCAAGAATCCATTGCATAGGAGTGCTTTAACATATTTGTATCTTTTTTCAACGTCCATCAAATATTGAACACCACGTGGAAATCTTGGATCCGCAATTAATCTATGGATCCTTTGGCTTGGTCTATTTTTTTGCATTGGACATCAAGCATCATATATTTTAATCCAAGCATGAATCAATGTATCACTCCTTTGAAAGTCTTGACAGCTTCAGCAATGTAAACCTTTAGTTTAAGTTATGCATAAACTGATACAGCATAACACTTCCTAAAATAAGATTCCTGCCTTTTCATGATAAGCTTTTCGAATCTTAAAAGAATTGATAAATATGAGGAAAAAGTATGCTATGTTCTTACCCATAGCCAGGCAAGTCAACAAGGTACCAGCTGTTGTTGATTCTAAAATGGTTTATACATTGTGTTTTTCCTGCAGAGGAAGTACATTATTATCATAAATTATCATACTGTTCTTCAGTGGGTGAAAATGGAAAGTACCATGATGCAGCTAATGATCCATAAGAAAATTAGGAGACACTATGCTAGGAAAATTTGACTATGCTGTTCATTCCAAGCTTAACTTAATGTAAAATCCAACGGTGTCACGTTCTGATTTAAGGCAAATTTAATAGACACAGTCTCCTGAGTGAATAACATCAACATAGTATCAAGAAAATCCCAGGAGCATTTCTTAGATAAGGGAGCTAGTTCTTTTTTATAGACAACAAGCTCTATCTTCAAGTTACTAAACATTAGAGGTCCATTCTATCCTCTTTCTTTTATCTTCTTTCCTTTTAATTTTCTTTCTTTCTTCTCAAAAATTTTCCTTGATGCAGTGTTCACCCACTAATGCTATTTTTCCAGAGTACATTCATAATTATTCCAGAAGCTGATTAAACTTTCCATATTACAAGGTAAAAGGTATAATTACTAGAAAAGGTCCTTGGAAGTGATGAGTGACTAATATGTAGTCAATATCCTAATTACCATAGATCCCTCATAACTCCTGTCAAATGTAGATTTGATATTATACTTAATAGCTTTTTTGGTCCTCAAACGTCTTATGAGATGCCACTTCAGTCAACAAACTACCATTCGTCCTACCTTCATCAATTTTCAAGTCCCAGATAGTTTGACAAGCCAATTTTGCATATTTTTCGAAGGTAAAATTCTTTTTGGTCCCTGTTCAGGAACCAAAAGGCCAGAGATGATGAAAATAAGGAAATTGATTATGAGGACAATTTACCGTCCAAATATATAGTTCAATCAATTCCAGAAAGTTTCAAGATTTATGTAGTCCAGTGAATAGATGCTTTGTCCCCCGGAAAACCAGTTATGCAATGCTTTTCAAAACATCATAACCAATATAATGTTGATAATGAATTTAGAAAACCAACAAGTAAATGGACGAAACAATAAGTAAAAAGCCGAACACTTTTCGTCAATGATAACCTAAAATCATCAAAAATGACATAAAAAATGACCAATCTGACATTAAGAAACATAAAAAGACACAAATACAAACACTTACCCGGCTTCTTGGAGGTGAGGGCGAGCTTTTTACGCCTAACAAGCGAATTAAGAAGAGATGATTTACCAACATTAGACCTCCCAACAAGAGCAAATTCAGGGAAACCATCAGATGGGCAATCCTCAGTTCTGACACTGCTCTTAACAAACTCAGCACACTCCACCTGTGCATCAGTAGCATACTTACTGAGTATAATGTTAGAGCCCTTCAAGACTCTAGCACTCAGAGGAGATGTCAAGGAAGAAACGTCAGTATCCGGTGGCACAAATAGCTTGTCAAGCGACAGTTGAATTTGGGGTTCATTGTTTTCCCCCTTTCTCGACTCTTGGAGCAAGGGAGGTAAGTTCTTCGAGGGTTTAGGGGAAAGGGCCGTCGAGAAAGGCTCTGATAAGAAAGCTGAGGACACGAGAAGCTGTTGTCGAGGTGCTTTAAAGTTCAAGAATTTGCAGAGAGGTGTGATGAAGATGGGGAAGTGATGAGAATGGAGTCTTGGAAGATGAGTGATGAACATTTCTGCCTTTAAAGCTTCTTTGGGTATTGCATTTGAGTATTTATTCATTATATTTATATATATATATATATATTTTTGTTTGAGTTTAAAAATGGAAATAATAATCATAAACCGAGCAAAAAAACTAAAAAATAAAATAAATGGAGGCTAAATTGGACAATTTGCCATTTTTAATAATTTTAAGAAAACTCAATTTGGTAAAAACGAGCGAGTTTTCGTTAACTTTTGGTATCGTATTTCTGTATCTAACCTTCTGATGATCAGTATTAGATTCAAGGATCCACTCTGCTTCACCACACATCTCCGATTCTGAGCTCAAGATCTTCTTCTTCTTCTTCTTCAACTACAGCAATGGCTCCTCCATTTCCTCCTGCTGCAACTCATAGATCGCCTTCTCCTTCTCAACCTTCTGGGTATTTCCTTGTTTTTTTTTTTTTTTTCCTTCAATTAAACCCGAATTTCTGCGTTCTTCCTTGTTTGACCATATCTATTCACATTTTGATTTTTTTTTTTTTTTCCCCCTGAAATTTTGAAAATGATTTAAGATAATCAAAATGGTCGTGGAAACTCTGATTCCAAGTGCCATTGACACGCACGCTAATCACGTTTTCTTTTTTTTGAGGGGACGGGGGTTCCAAATATATTCATAGCTTCAAATTAATGGAAGGAAGTAATAATTTTGTTCGTGGGGGGAGTTGAGAATTGTGATTTGATGATTATTTTGGCCTCTATTATCCTAAATATGTTATTAAATTTGAGAATTCACACATCATACACAGCAGTTCTTGCAGTTGATATTCTGTAAATTGACTGCAAAGTAAGAAGTTTTGTAATAATTTGAGTGCATGTACCTGAAATGTTACTTAATTCACCTGGATAATTGAACATTGCACCGGGTAGCGTTCTTTATTAACGTGTTTATATGGTCTCCTCTTATTTCATATTGAGGTATGTTCTTTTACTGTTATTGTGTGCTGCTTGTGAAGAGCTTCTGAATCTTCTGTTTTTCTTGGTCTCCCCTTGATTTTCCTTTTTGGATGGGGGGAGCATATTAGGGCATATTAAAGCAATGAAATTTCCTTTTTCCTTCCATCTTGCAATATGTAATTAGAGATAGCCTGTTTCTGGAAAATTTGACCTGAAGTTTGATTTAACCAGAAAAGGAGAAGTTTCTGATCTGAAAATGCAGCTGCGGCAGTTGGCAGGGAGTAGAGCTCCTGGGAGCGATGATTCCAAGAGAGAGCTTTTCAAGAAAGTGATATCCTACATGACAATTGGAATTGATGTGTCCTCAGTTTTTAGTGAGATGGTGATGTGCTCTGCAACTTCAGACATTGTGCTGAAGAAAATGTGCTATTTGTATGTCGGGAACTATGCTAAGAACAATCCGGATCTTTCACTTTTGACTATAAACTTTCTACAGAGAGATTGTAAGGATGAGGACCCAATGATTCGAGGTTTAGCTTTGAGGAGTTTGTGTTCTCTTCGGGTCGAAAATTTAGTGGAGTACTTGGTGGGGCCACTGGGTTCAGGATTAAAAGATTCAAATAGCTATGTAAGAACAGTGGCTGCTGTTGGGGTTCTCAAGTTGTACCACATCTCAGCTTCTACTTGTATAGATGCAGATTTTCCAGCCATGTTAAAGCATTTGATGCTTAATGATCCAGATGCTCAGGTCAGATGTGCTGATTTATTTGGCATTCTTATGCTTTACAAATTTTTTTTTTCCTGGTTTTAAGAAATAGTAATTCATATCAGCAGAATTAATGAATTCTAATTCAGTCATTTTTATTGCATTGTATACCTCAAGGAGGCCTTTATTCTTGTAAATTGATTTTTCTGAAATATAGAGGCTTCTTGACTTTTCTATGTGGCTTTGAATATCAAACAAGATTCTTTAGAAATGGCTATTTAAATTTGTAATCCGGATACAATCTGATTTATTTATATCTGAGGACTGGAAGCATTGGATCTAACAGAGGTTTATAATTTGCCCTTATCATTACAGATGATCATATTATAATAAGTCTTAGCAAATCATGAATTTCTCATTTTTTCCCCAATCATGGCTTATTCATGTGTGTAAGTACTTAGTTTATTATTCTTTGTCTAAACTTGAATGTTCACTTTTTAAGATAAACTTAGTTTTACTATAAAATTCCATAAATATCCTAATCTACGTGGTCCCATTGCTAACCATAATAATGATAAGGATAAGTATAATGGGGTAATTTATGGTGAAAAAATTTTCTTAAATTTTGATTAAACAAAAATGGACAATAAGATAGATATTGTGCTACCATGTAATTTTGGGGCGCATAATTATTAAAGTTTGCAGCAAGGATAGAGTAATTTGTTGAGCAAGTTTGTAATTTTGGGGCTTGCTTTAGATTTTCCTTTTAAAAAAGATGTTCATACTCTTTTTCTGTCTCATCTTTCTCTTAATAACTGAAGTAAGCCCATGTTGTTCTTTGATCAGGTGGTTGCAAACTGCTTATCTGCCTTGCAGGAGATCTGGAGCTTGGAAGCGAGTAAGTCAGAGGAAGTCGTGAGGGAGAGAGAAGTCTTGCTAAGCAAGACAGTTGTGTATTACCTTTTGAATAGGTATGGAATTTCACAACCACCACTCCATAATTTTTTTTTTTTCCTTTTCCCCTTCTCTCTAGTGAAGGTTGACTTGTAACATGACAAACTTTTATTATTGGACCTAGTTCACCATTTTGCAGTCTGATTCTTGATGGACCTTCCGGCTGTTTACCATTTTGCTAGAAAAAATGTTACCTAGTCAATGCATCTTATTTAAGGCCTCTCCCTTTCTAATTTTGCCTTAAGTTATGCAACAATCCTCATATGCTATTCTATTCCTATTTTTCGAACAGGTGACACAACTACATGCTTTATCCTGCATCTAGGTAAATTATCTATTGATTAGGATCTTTTCCAGATGATGTGTAGAAGGAGGGAAAGAGCATTTTATTAAGAATTGGGAAGTATGAGGATAAGAGATTATTGGAGTTCCATGCTTCCCTTGTACCCATTACTATAACTAAAATGACAGCTGAATCCTTCTTTTTGTAATACCATTCCAAGTCTCCATTTTTAGTCTGCACAAGAAATCTTATTTATGTGATAATTGTAACTGTTCGTCTCTCCCTTGCATGCAAGTCTACATTACAAGTCTCCATTTTTAGTCTGCACAAGAAATCTTATTTATGTGATGATTGTACTGTTCGTCTCTCCCTTGCATGCAAGTCTACTTTTCAAGTTTGATCAAAATGGACTATCTTGCTTGCAGGATTAAAGAATTCAGTGAATGGGCACAATGTATTGTTCTTGAGTTGGTGGCTAAATATGTACCGTCAGACAGCAATGAGATATTTGACATCATGAATCTTCTTGAAGATAGACTTCAGCATGCGAATGGTGCTGTCGTACTGGCAACCATCAAGTTGTTTCTTCAATTGACATTGTCTATGACTGATGTTCATCAGCAGGTGATTGTAGTTATGATTCAATAACAATGTGAAGCACACAGCCACTTTAGTTAATGTCTTAAAAACCTAGTTGTTCTTTTCTCCAGCAGTTACCATTATTAAAAAGTTGATTGTGTTTTTGACATACTCAATATTTTTTTCCCAGGTGTATGAGCGTATTAAAGCTCCTTTGCTTACCCTGGTGAGCTCAGGGAGTCCAGAGCAATCATATGCAGTTTTAAGCCATCTTCATCTACTGGTGATGCGGGCCCCATTTATTTTTTCTTCAGACTACAAGCACTTCTATTGTCAGTATAATGAGCCATTTTATGTCAAAAAGTTGAAACTTGAGATGTTGACTGCTGTTGCAAACGAGAGTAATACTTACGAAATAGGTTAGTATAAAAGAATCTAGTCTTACACAGTGGTAATATTCTGTGTGATTTTTGACTTGTAGGCACACTTGTTTTCTGTCTTCTCTTTTAAATATAATTGTTTCATGACCTGTTTTAAATTCATTTCAGTGACAGAACTGTGTGAATATGCTGCAAATGTTGACATCCCAATTGCACGAGAATCTATTCGTGCTGTTGGGAAAATTGCTCTTCAACAGTATGATGTTAATGCTATTGTCGATAGGCTGCTCCAGTTTCTGGAAATGGAAAAAGATTATGTGACAGCTGAGACACTGGTGATCATTTTTTTTTGTTTTCCCTGTGCAAATATATAATATTAAAGCTTGACTTACAAGATTGATGCTAGCCAGCTTGACTAATTTGGACTTCTTATTAATGTAGGTGCTTGTGAAAGACCTTCTCAGGAAATATCCCCAGTGGAGTCATGATTGCATTGCCGTAGTTGGGAATATAAGCAGCAAAAATGTACAGGAGCCTAAGGCGAAGGCTGCTCTTATTTGGATGCTTGGGGAGTATGCACAAGATATGCAGGATGCTCCTTATGTTTTAGAAAGTCTTGTAGAAAACTGGGACGAGGAGCACTCTGCTGAAGTAGCCTTTATTTCTTTATTTCCTTTTTTACAACTAAATGAATTATTATTCTGTCTTTTTATCTCTTTCTCACTCTCTCTGCAATGCATATATCTATTTTTGCCATCATGGTGCATATTTTGTGCTCAGTATTATTCAGTCAAAATTATATCTTTCTACCCATTTCTTTTAAGTATTGCAATTCAAATTTAGAACGCAGAAACATAAGAATGTGGAACTCTATTCAGCTTAGGCATCTCATAAAACTACTGCTGCTTTTCTCATTCACGTAGTTTAGGGAGTTTGTGAAATATGGATGACCTGGGAGTCCCTGCACATGCAAAGCAAATGCTTATGCTTGAGAAATGTCTTTGTACTACTATGTATTCCTTTGTCTCTACAGATGTTCATTGTATGAGTAGGATATATTTGAATCATGTGCATGTTGGAAACAAGCAAAGTATGTGCTCTAATTTGTTATGGATGTATGCATCAATGATGTATTGGGTGTCAAGCAATCTTCCTGAAGGATGAAATTAAATGTCAAAGTAGAAAAATCTTGCATTTCCATGATTATATGAACTTCTCAAATTTAAATCTCAGCTGAAGCTCCCATGCTTGTGGCATAACAATCCGAGTTTTCTTCTACTGAGAAGGTATCATAGAGCTTGCACAGGCCAATTATTTTTCAAATGGCAACATATTAGGCACATAATAGATACCCAACTTGCTTTAAAGAACTATGACCAAGTTATCATATGGGATCTCTTACCTAAAGCACTAACTTGGAAGTGGCATATCTGCCTTTTGGCTCTCTTCTTGTGCCATCGGTGATGTTATTCCAGTTTTTGGCCTTTCTGATATGTGCGGAGTCATTGCTTTCCTAAGATCCTGTTTGGTTGACTACGTTGAAAAGCAGTTGTTTATCAATTCATAGGAAGTCTTATATCAGATTTTCAATATATCAATTAGTCATGTGATGCCTCTTAATATGCTGGAATTGTAGATATCATGGCAACTCATGTTGCTTCAAAGTATTTCAGATCCTATGGCAATTTGTGCATCCTTACCCCCCTTTAGACAGAAGATGGGAATTATACTCTTGGTGCTGATAATGTTTTCAACTGAAAACATATGAAGTATTTGACTTTTATTTGTTTATTAATGGTGATATTTTGATACAATCAATTGCTTTTGGGAAAAGGTTGATTTTGTTGTGGTTTCCTTCTTACATTTGCATTTTACAATCAAGGTTGTGTTTTGCAGGTCCGATTGCACATCCTTACTGCAGTTATGAAGTGCTTCTTAAGAAGGGCACCAGAGACTCAAAAAGCCTTGGGAGCTGCCTTAGCAGCTGGTCTTGCTGATTTCCATCAGGTTTTCTCTCTCATTTTTTTACACCAGGCCAACTGATTTTGTTGAAGTCCCAAATAGGTTTTATTTGTACTTTTGTTGCATAAAGATACACCTTAACTATCTTTCAATGCAGGATGTTCATGATCGGGCATTGTTCTACTACAGGCTTTTACAGTATAATGTATCTGTGGCAGAACGTGTTGTTGATCCTCCAAAGCAAGCAGTTTCAGTCTTTGCTGACACACAAAGTAGTGAAATTAAAGATCGTATTTTTGATGAGTTTAACAGTCTCTCTGTTATATATCATAAGGTATATGGACTCTCTTCTCCAGTGATTGGTTACAATTTTATTCCTGAAAAGTGAAAGATAAATTCAATCAGTGTGTAGGCATCTAAAAGTTTCATCTGCGTGCATATTTGAATTCCAGGAATTGACTAGTTAATACCTTATCCTCCTTTTTTTTTTTTTTTTTTTGATAAGTGATACCTTATCCTCCTTTAAGTTGTACTAAAAACATGAAAATTTTGCAGCCATCTTACATGTTTACGGATAAAGAGTA
>JAXGGT010000131.1:7175947-7188995 GCA_035583425.1 Marsdenia floribunda | reverse complement strand
AATCTAATAATACTGACGATTGATTATTTGATAATTATTTTTTTTATACAAATATATATATATATATATATATATATTAACTTATTTTATATTTTATAATAAATCTTTATATATTTTAAATATAAAATTAAAAATATCACAATTTTAATTTGAATAGACATTATTCAATTTCAAGTCAAAATTAAGAGAGGAAGAAAATGTTTCACTTTTCCCACTAGAGATTCATATCTAAAATCAAAGTGTGTTCGTTCCATGTGCTACTCTTTCACTTGTCTTTTCTTGCTCTATTTAACGAGATTGGAATCTATACATACATATGCCTATATATATAGATATATATATATATACACACACACACACACCAATAATACTAAAGAAAATAACATCAAATAATGAGGAAGAAACATATCATCATATCTAATCATCATATTATAACTACTAGTTGATTTAAGTAAAGCTAAAATGACATGGAGTCTTCTCATCTCATATATATATATATATATATATATATATATACATATACGGGTGTGTATATGCATCTAAAAGAATATATATCAATCTAATCCTTTAAATTATAGAATTTATACAATTAATCTCTATATCTATTTATATTGATTAAATATTTTAATTTCAAGACGTATGCGAGTTAATAAAGTTTTCTTTAAGTAAGATCGCGGGTTCGAAACTCACGTATCGAAAATTTATCTTCTCATAGAAACCTATTTAGCTCGAATGGAGATTAATCTAAATTAGGCATAACTTAGAAGTGTCATCTATAGTTGGAATCTATTCTAAATATCTCGTGCACTAAATAAAAAAAAATATTAAATCTTTTGAATAATCATTTTCGATTTAACTTTCTTTCTAATAACTAAAATTAAAAAAAAAAAAAAATTATTTACGTAATAAATTATGAAAAATGAATTATTATTTTTATGTTTAAAATTTAAATAACAAATTGTCTGATATATTTTTATTCATTTACGAAATGAAATAAAGAGAGGGGACCAAACAAATTAAAAACCTAAATTTAAAGGGCTAATTTGGTATATATCCATCCAGCTCAGCAGTGACATGACTCAGCTTAATGTGGAACCCACAGTAAGAAAACACGTGTTCCACGTAAACACCGTCGTTTCGTGCTTGCTTCTCTTCTCTCCGAGTGTCTCCTCCCTACCTCCCTTCGAATTCATTATTTTTATTGGTAATAAATCTCTCCCTTCGAATTCGGCCAACCTTCACTTCAGCTTTCTTTACTTTTCTTACATCACCAAGTTGTTCTCTCTCTCTCTCTCTCTCTTGCCATAAATACTCCCAGACACGAATGAATTTGCTGCTTGTCTAAAATCTTCCTGCTCCTGTTTTATCATTTCAAGAAAAATTCGAGCTTCATTTGCTTTGATCTTTGTGTAAAGCAAAGTCTTTTTTTTTTGTTTTTTCTCCCCTCTTGTGCTTTTGCTTTTCTTTTTCCCTGTTCTGCTGCTGAACTTTGTTGATGATCTTGGCTTTTTTTTTGAGGCAAGAAGGAATTAAGTTTAGTTTTTGAATTCTTTTTCTTGAAAATCCTTTTTCAGAATTTGTTTCATTTGTGAGGAGAAGGAACTGTTGTCATTGCTGCTTCTTTTATCTCTTCTGCTTTGGAGGAGTCTGAGAAACAGAGAAAATAGACAAGCTTTTTATTGGCATGTGATGTACAGGATTCTAGATTTTTAGAAAAGGCAGAGAGAAAGGGAGAGGAGAAGATTCTTTTTGTTTGTATTCCGAGAGATTCCTTTTTAAGGATAAAAGGTTGGAAAGGAGAGAAGAGATTCTTTTTTTTTTTTTTTTTTCGACAGAAGTAGTAGGAAAGGATTATCTGCAGAAAGTAAAAAAGGGGAAGGAGGGGGTGAACCGATGGCTGGAATTAGAGGAAAATGGGGTGTTGTCTTAAGGCCAGTATTGTCGGTCGTGTGGAGTTTTTTATTAGCTTCAATCTTTGTTTCTGCAGAAAGGAGCCTAAGAAATGAAACTTCGGCTTCTGCCCATAATGCAACTGTGGATTCTGGATCCGACAATTTTTCCAAGCTTTTGAATTTCTTGTGGCAAGCAGATGAATCTGGGTACCAGCATGTCTGGCCTGTAAGTCTAAACGATTTTCTGTGCACTTCCCTGTTGCTGTAAAAGGCAGTATTTCCTCACGTCATTAGTTCATAATTTAATCAAATCTTGCTTGAGGAAAAATTATATAGATGCTCTAGATCAAAACAATGCTCCCTTCATTAGTTTCTCTCGACTAGTAATTATTATTGTTGAGGTAGATGTTCTTTTTACAGACATCACAGATATTAATATTATCGATAAACTTTTTGTAGCTGTCAATAAAGATAATAATGAGTTCAGCGATAGATTTATTGTAATTTATTGTTGCTGCTTCCCACAGTGAATTTTCAGAAGCTTTTTACATAGTGGAAATGTATGTATTGACGCCTAAGCATGCATGTCTTTTTTAGTTTCTTTTTTGTATTTGTATCTAATTATCTATATCGTGTTTTATACGTAGTAGAAAAGAAGGAAAAACTGTAGATGAAATAGTCCCAACTATTTTAGACCATTTCTCGATTTCACAAGTGTTACATATCTGGTGGAAATCTATGTTATAAATCAAAGGATTGCAGCGTCTTGACTTTGGCTTTCTTTCTTTTTTTTTTTTTTTTTTTTTTATTTTTATGTGTTGTTTCTTACCGTACCTCTAAATCCATGGTGTAATTCTGTCATTTGCAGGAAATGAAATTTGGCTGGAAAATTATCGTTGGTAGCATAATTGGATTCTTTGGAGCTGCCTTTGGCAGTGTAGGCGGTGTTGGTGGCGGTGGCATATTCGTGCCAATGCTTACATTGATTATAGGTTTTGATCCGAAGTCAGCAACTGCTATTTCAAAATGTAAGAGGTAGCATCAATGGGAAACCTAAATTGCATGAAATAATCAAACTGTCCTGCTTTTTGCATATTCAAATTGAATGTTGAGAAACTATGTTTTTTCTTTGTTGCCCGTGCTAGAAGCAGATTGATTTGGATATTTCTTATCTCTGCTAGTCACTTCAGTTCCTTGAACTTCGAAGATTGATGTTCAAATTGGGATAAGATAGGAATGATTGAGGGATTAAAGCTTGACTTTTCACTAAATCCTTTTAAGTTACTATAATTTTATAATTAGTAATTGAAAGCCAGAAAGTAACTGAATGGCAGCTTTCTGCTAAACTTTTTCCATTTTTCTGATGCAATTGATCTAAAGAGGAAAATATGTAGCATTTCTTTATTATAAGTCCACTGATATGTTATTTTATCTACTTCCAAACAAGACTGGCAGAGAAATGTAACTTCCATGTTATATCCTGTCCTAAATATTCTTTTTGGTGGGTTTTCATCAACGTGGTGTGTTTTTTGTCAGGCATGATCATGGGTGCTGCAGTTTCAACAGTTTACTATAATCTCAAGCTCAGACATCCCACAATCGACATGCCTATTATTGATTACGACTTAGCAGTGCTCATTCAACCTATGCTTATGTTGGGTATCAGCATTGGAGTTACTTTTAATGTAATATTTGCAGACTGGATGGTCACTGTTCTGCTTATAGTTCTCTTCATTGGTAGGTTTGATGGTGGTGCAGTCTATTTGTTGAGAATTCAGCTTTGGTGGAATGCCTAATTCTGTAATGTTCTTGCAGGTACATCAACAAAAGCATTTCTGAGAGGTGTTGAAACATGGAAAAAGGAAACTGTTATGAAAAAGGTTTTTGACTACCTCAGACTCTATATCTTGTGTTAGCTGTATATTGATAGCATTTGATTTCAAAAATGCATGTATTCCATCTCAGACATTTTAATCCTTATTGTCATTTGTTTGCTATAACAAATTTATAAAGAAGAAAGATGGTGCACCCATGTTTGCATTGCACTTTTGAGGAATGATGCACCCATGTTTGCATGGCAGTTTTAAGGAATTCAATACAGGAAAGGCTAAATTTGTTTCTAAGTGCTGGACAAAAGATGATGTTTTATGTTTTCATTGTCTTTGTACCTAGCCAGAAGATATTTCTTCTTGTACTACTTTAATTTTAAACTTCATCATTTTTTCAGGAGGCTGCTAAGCGACTAGAGGCAAATGGTAGGTTCACTAAGTGCATTTTCTACCATAACTTCACCTTCAAAGATCTATATTTTACCATTTTGTTCTTTTTTCTTAAACTAAAGACATTGTGATCCCTGTTGTACAGGAAATGGTCAAGGAGAAGGTGATTATAAACTGCTTGCTGGTGGCCCTGGTAACGGTACACCAAATGAGGAAAATGACTCTGCTGAACCAGAGGTTAGTATACTTTTAGAAGTGGATTTCTGATTTACAAAATCCTTATTCTGATACATCTCCTTATTTCAGGTTTCTATTATCGACAATGTTTGCTGGAAGGAACTTGGGCTCCTTGTTTTTGTTTGGGTTGCTTTTTTGGCCCTACAGATACTCAAGGTTCTCTCGCTGCTTCTTTTTCTCCCTTGCTTTCTTTTTCTATGAATTTTATTCCAAGGGTGCAGTAGCATGCTTCTGGAGAATTTCTGGACTGGACTGATGTAAAACTCACTGTTATTGTGTTTGAAACAGAACTATACATCTACTTGTTCGGTAGAATATTGGGTGGTGAATTTGCTGCAGGTACGTTTACAAGCTCAAGAGTGTTCTAGTTTCGAAAATTGGACGTCATTCTGGTTGCATCTTCTTCTAATATTTGATTAGTATGGACTCTCAAATAATGCGCATCAACTCTTTTATTGGTTGTAGATCCCAGTTTCTTTAGGAGTATCATTGTTTGAAGCAGTTAGTCTATACAAGGGATGGAGAAAAATTGCATCAAAAGGAGATTCCGGTTCCAACTTCAAAGTTCATCAACTTCTCACTTATTGCTTCCTTGGTGTGGTGGCTGGCATAGTTGGTGGGTTGCTTGGCTTGGGTGGAGGATTTATCATGGGTCCTCTATTTTTGGAGCTGGGGGTGCCTCCTCAGGTGGGGTTCCTTCTTTTGCTAGTGGACCATAATTATTTTGAGTTGAAAGCTATACCCTTCCTGGTTATTCATCTGTTTGCATTGTCCTCTACAATATACAAGTTGTGTGTTTGCTTTGTATTTCTTATAGTTATGCATCCAATGCATGTATCTTTCACTTTTTAATTATATTAGCTGAAACTTTGAATTCCTGGGCACAAAGTTAAAGAATAAGCAGAAGGGACAAACATCAAGCAGCCTATGTAGGCAGTCCAAACTCAGTTTTGTTTCTGCACATGCACATAGCTAGCTGTCTCTAATGTAATGTTACAAGCTGCAGAATGTGTAGCGGGAATAGAGGCAAATTTACCACCACCTGCTAGTTTCGTATTCTAGGATTCTTTTGACTTTATGTGAAACTTGTTATAAAGGTACCTTGGACTTTCTGTGCAGGTTTCCAGTGCTACAGCCACCTTTGCAATGATGTTCTCCTCATCAATGTCAGTTATTGAATACTACCTTTTAAAACGTTTTCCAGTTCCATACGGTAGGTGTTTTACCTGAATAAACTAACACTACTTATCACGAGCTTCTCTTAGCAGCAGGTTTGTTAGTTAATCTCTTCAATTGCCCTTTTACAGCTCTGTACCTTGTTGCTATTGCAACTATTGCTGCTTTTATTGGGCAACACGTTGTTCGAAGGTTGATTATTATTTTGGGTCGTGCTTCTTTGATAATATTCATTCTGGCATTCACAATCTTTGTCAGTGCAATCTCACTTGGTAAGCAGCAGTTTCCATCTGTGTTGAAAACATTCTCTGTCATGCATTCTGATGGTTAACCTGCAAAAGGGCT
Organism: Marsdenia floribunda; assembly: GCA_035583425.1. Lineage (NCBI taxonomy): Eukaryota > Viridiplantae > Streptophyta > Magnoliopsida > Gentianales > Apocynaceae > Marsdenia > Marsdenia floribunda. The sequence goes on along the minus strand of JAXGGT010000131.1, from coordinate 7,183,126 downwards.
TCCAAAGTGTCTCTTTTAAGTGTTATTTTTCACTTTTGTATTTGAACAGGTGGAGTGGGGATTTCAAACATGGTAGGAAAGATTCAACGGAATGAATACATGGGATTCGAGAACATTTGCAAGTACGAGATTTGATGCATCGATTCCTGGCGTGGGGAAGGGTGTTACAGCAAGAACATGGCCTTCCAATTGGTACCGACGGGTTTCTTGATTTGGTAGACTTTGAACCATTGTTTCTGTTCTGTTTAGGTTAATTGCAAGAGGGTGCTCTAGAGCAAATTGCAGGATTAGGAATTTGAAACCAGAAAAATGGGAAGAATTTTGTGATCAAAATGCTCCCCCCAATGGGGCATTCACTCTTGAAAGAAAAAAAACAGAATTAAGGACACTCTTGTCCATCTTTGCTTGAAGTTGCACATTCTTTTTTATGCTATTTTTGAGACTTGTCTATTTCCAGTTCACTATATGGTTATCCTTTCCTTCCTTTCCCATCTCCAAATACTCTTATTGTACAAAGATTAAACTTTGAACATCCTCAATTGAGTGTTATCTTATAAAAGACTTGAAACTCCAAATTGCACTCATAAATTTGAGAAATTAAGTGGAATTATATAATCATGGGAGAAAAAGGACCTTGATGGTGAGAAATTATGCCTAAAGATAGATCATTAATTTTACACACACACACACACACACACAAAAGAAAGCATAATTTTTGGTTGAAACTTGAATCAAGTCAACCAATAAAGCATTAAGAAATAGGGGAGATGTGCATTAATATCATCTAGACATTGTTTCTCCAACTTATTTTGTTACTTCACATCTTTGCAATAGACCTTTTCCCAACCACTTTGTGGACCTTTTGACTTACTTTTGCATAAGTATTTTAATTAGTTTTTTTTTTTTTTTTAATTTTAAACTTAACGTGTCTCGAATTTATAACTTTTGGATCACATTACTGATCTAGTTACACCTTCTTAACAGTTACATCTTCTTAACAATTAGATCATTCAAAAGGATATTGTTTTTTATTTGAAATCAAATATTGTAATTTTTTTTTAAAAATAAATTTTATATTAGAAAAAGTGGGAGTTAAATATATAGGTTTTATAGGTGTAATAATTATTTGTGTAAAAGAATATTTGTTTGAAAAAAAGTGTGTAATATTATTTTATTAATAATATATATTTTTTAAATAAGGTGGGTCTACAAATTTTATAAGCTGTGTTTTTGAAGGACATTGTCCAAATGTTCTGATTATTGAGAGACAAAAATTCTTTACTCAATTTTAATATAGTGGAAAACCAAATACAGCCTTAATTAAATTAGAACACGTTAGAAATTAAAAAAAAAAAAAATTGAATTATTACGTCAATAATAGTATTGTATTTTAGAATTAACTAATATTAAATCAGCTGTATTTAAAATATTGCGTTCAATGTATATGGGTGCGTGCACGTGCGAATCTAATTCCAACTAATCCATACATGACGTGTCACAGTGTCATCGTAAACCAAAGTCAAATTCTTTTTTTTTTTTTTGTTAATTAAAAAAAAAAAAAAAAAAAAAAAAAACACCGTGTCCCTAATTTATTTATTTATTGAACACTAAAGACCATTCTGAGTGTAATCGATCTGTTCGAAGAAGGAAAAAAAAAAAAAAAAAAAAAAAAAAATTCAGAACCCTAGCGCCCTTTGTCTTTTCTCGTCTCCTTTCCTGTTTGTGTGTGAAGAAGATGGTGTTCTACTTCAAAGCCCGACCAGAGGCCGGAGATTACACCATCTTTATGGGTCTTGACAAGTACGAGAATGAAGAATTGATCAGATATGGTTTCCCTGAAGACATTTGGTAAACCTCAGCTGTTAGAATTTCCTCCCATATATATAGCTCATTCATTTTAACATCGATTTGGGATTTTGTTGGAGTCTTTCGTTCTTGTGGTATTCTTTCTGGGTCTTGAGCATTTTTTTTTTTTATTTTTTTAATTTTTAATGGAATATATATTGTTTGGATTCATTGAGCAGGATCCAATTGTGTGAGAGTTAAATTATTCTTGACTCCAAGTTTACCTTCCTATTTGATAATTTTGTCTTGTTATATAATTCTTTCTTCTTTGCGAGGAACCTATGAGTACTAGAAGTTTGAGGCTCTCTAAAGGGAGCACTCACCTAGGAGCTCAAGAAGAATAGAATACACGAGTTAGAGAATTAACCTGCCATTATTTATTGTTATTCAAATAACAGCTACTTAAATAGGCTTCAAAAATAACAAATCCTGACCCTAATTATATTAACTAATTATCTAATTAGGTAATAGTCTATAATAGGAAAGAGCATACATTAAGCCTAATTAGAACTCATAATTGTATATAAATTTAAAAACATAATGTAACTAAAATGGAAAAAAATATATTTTTGAAAATAATACATAAAGTTCTTAAAAGTTTCAAGAATCCTGCATAGATAGATACCTAACAGAAAGCATTTTATATGTTTATCGTCATTTTTTTAGCTGAATGTTTTCTTCCTTTCCAGGTTCCATGTGGACAAAATGTCCTCGGCTCATGTTTATCTTAGATTGCAGAAGGGTCAGACATTTGATGATATACCAGAAGGTGTACTGGAAGATTGTGCACAATTAGTCAAAGCAAATTCCATTCAAGGTGGATACTAACTTTATTACTCGATTGCAGCTTTTCCTTATTCCATGTTCTCTTTACAACGTTTTGTGGTTTAGTTGGATAGTTCTGCCGAGCTTTGTTGTTGGAAATTGGATGGCAGTATCTCAGCAAAACCTCAATTTAATTTATAATTGAAAAAGATTGAATTTCTGTTAGAGATGAATGTTCTCTTCTCTTGGAGCTTAATAATGCATTATTAAGCTTGCTGTCACTTTTATGTGCCAGGAAATAAGGTGAATAATGTGGATGTTGTTTATACTCCGTGGCATAATCTGAAGAAGACAGCTTCAATGGATGTTGGTCAAGTTGGTTTCCACAATCCAAAAATTGTGAGTCACTTGGTGCATCTGTACTTGGAGCACTGTAATTTGTTCTTTGTTGTCCCACAATTTAAATCATTCTGATTTTATGGTAGTGAAAATTTTGCATGTGGCTGTTGCTTAGGTCCGCACTGTGAGAGTGGAGAAGCGGATAAATGAGATAGTTAATAGATTAAACCGGACAAAGGTTGAAAGGAAACCTGATCTGAAAGGTGTGATGCTTCTATTTCCTTGATCTTCCTACTTCGAGTAATTTTTGCAAGTCTTTTGTGCATCTATTGCTACTTATTGTGGTTTTCCTGATTTGACTTTCTGCATAATGTCTTTAGCTGAACGAGAAGCAGTTAATGCAGCAGAAAGAGCTGAGAGGAAACAGCAGCTGAGAGACAAAGTGAGTTCCTTATGGATCTTTTCTGAACAAATTTTTCTTGTTCACCTCACGTTTCCTGTCATGCTGTTTTGGAGTTTTAACCAGTTTTAAGTGTTAGTTCCGTTCCTCCTAATTCTGAATTGAGGTTGGATATTGTGCAAATGTGTGTGGGTTGCTTTACTTTAAATCTTCTCCATCTCAAATTTGAATCAACTTCAAATGCATTGGCTTAAACAACCACAGGGCTCATGAGGGCAAAGGAATACTGTGACTTGTATCTTTCTTATGTGTGCTGCTTTTTGTGGGGGGACAAGGGTATGGGGATATTGAGCAAATGGAGAAGGTAACCCTGTTTCTGCTGTATCTGTTGTAATGTTCTATGGTAAGTTTAAGGCTAAAGGTCCTTTTAGGTAGGGATACAAATTCTTTACCCTGCACATGCTAGGTAGGGATTTGATCTTTTAAAGGGTTATATTATGAGATAGGATAGGAACTAAAGCACTTAGTTTTCTTTTCCATGTAAGATTTTTGTTTTTCACAAAAGGTGGGGAAATATTTGCTTTACTACATCATTAACTGACATTCATTAAAGACCTTAAGAAAATGACCAAAATAAGCTAAAATTAATTTGACGTCTATATTTATGACAAACAACAGTTAAAATTGCTGCATTTCATGGTATTTGCATTGATTAAATTCAATTCTTGTCAGCATCTCTCTCGGAGGATAAGCTTATGAATCTTGATATAATAAGATGTGAAAATAGGATGGAGTTATGGGGATACATCTTAAGTAGGGTACAGTAGTTTTTTATGAGGGGGAATATATTGTATTTCTATTTCATCCCATAAAGTTCTTACTGTATTAGGAGCTTTGATATACTGTCTTTTGTTATTCTATTTGTTTCTTTCTCTAAATAGACTATTTCTACAGAAACGGCGTGAAGAGATGGACAGGCTTGAAAAAGAGAGACAAGCTGAGTTAAGAAGCTATAAAAATTTGATGGTAGCAGATAAGATGACTTCCAACAAGGATGTTGCAGCAGCCAACAAGTCCCTTCAAGAACTGGAAGAGGATTTCATGTGAATAGTGGCAATTTCATAAATGTCTTTAGATTTGCCTCCTTGTTGCAGAACGCACATCAGATGTCAACATTGGTAAGGTGTACCGAGAAGGAAAAATGAAAATTAAACAGGTTGGAAATGTGGTTGGGGTTGGGGTATGGAATTTTTATCTTATTACTATAATTTGCTGAAGCATTAATAAGCTCCTTGATGAAGTACCATTGGCCTTCTCCTGATTATAGAGTTACGAATGTATCCCTTAAGAAGGCCAAAGTCCTGGTAGGAGCTTGTAATGTTTTTACAGCTTGTACACATTCATAATGATGAAAGAACATCTGAAATTTGTTATCAGTCGTTTTCTCTAGTTTTAGTTGTGCTTATGAGAATGGCTTATTGTTGTTCCTGTGCTTCATTTCTTAAGAAAACAGCAAAGATCAATAATACTGCTGAAGTTAAGGAGCTTGTCTGAATGAATTCATCAAATTTCTCTTTATCTGTTTTCCATGACTGCTAAGTCACAGTCTGCCTTTTTATGGAAAGGGGTCAATGAGCTGAAAAGACTACTTAACTGAAAGGGGAGGGGGAGGGATTTTTTTTTTTCTGGTTCAAAGGAGAGGGATCTTTACCCAACCACAGGTCTAAATTAGGAAAATTCGCCAATTTAGTCTCTAAAGTTGTGATTTTTGTCAATTAGGTTCTTATTTATTTTTTCTGTCTATTAAGTCCTCATAGTTTTTACGGGTTATCAATTAGGTCCTTTCGACCAATAATTCAGGTTACAATTGTTGCATAGATCTGAGTATATAGACATTGTATAAGATACTTATACAATAATTTTAAGAAGACTAACAGTAGAAATGTTTTGAAAGTAATGTTTGGTAGCTGAATTATTGGTCGAAAAGGCTAAACTGGTTGCCTGAGTATCTAATAGGCAAAAAAAGATAGGGACCTAACAGATGAAAACGCAATACGTCCAGAGATTAAGTGGGCAAATTTTTCGTCTAAATTAACATAATAAATATTTTAATTTTATTATTATTTTTAATTTCTTGAAAAAAAGGATATATATATATGAAAAATTCTCGATTTTAGCCCTGTAACTATTTACGTTTTCTGAACTTGGTCCTAAATCTTTAAAAATATCTAATTAGAAGCTATAACTATTTTTAAATTTTGAAGTAAGTTCTTTCGGCCAAAATCTTCCCATTTTCTAGTAATTCTAATCATGTGAGACATACATGCCTTATTTTTTGATGATATTTTCTGTAATCTCTTCTATCCCTCAAAAAAATAAAAAAATAAAAAATTATAAATTAACTTCCCATTACAGTGAAATGAAGAAGAGGAAGAAGAAGAAATTTCGGTGACGGGGGAGTTAGTTTATAATTTTTTTGATAGATGGAAGAGATTACCGAAAATACACTAAAAAAAGAGGGCACGTATATCTTACGTGATTGGAAGTGTTGGAAAATGGGAAGATTTTGGCCGGAAAGACTTACTTCAAAATTTGAAAATAGTTATAGGATCTAGTTAGATATTTTTAAAGATTTATTACCAAGTTCAGGAAATGTAAATAGTTACATGATTAAAATTAGAAATTTTCCTATGTATATAAGATATAATTTAGTTGGTAGTAGTTTTAGTTATGATCTAAAGGATCATAATTGGTAATAGTCTCAATTATGATTCAAGATATTATGATAGTTTTAGTTATGATTTAGTCTTAATTATAATTCAAGAGATTATGATAGTTTTAGTTATGATTCAAAAGATTATGATAAAGGCGAAAAAATTTAAATTTTTTTTTTTTTTCAAAAAAGATATATATATATATATATATATTTGTAATTTTGTTAAATTTTAAATTATTAAATTTTATTTTATAATTTAATTTGTATGAATTATTATGAAAACTCGTTATACTATTGGATTTTTTTTTTTTTTTTTATTTTTGAGAAATTGGACAATTATTTTGATTATCTACTTGGGGATCATCTTATACTCTTGGCTTTCTTTTACTCGATTTTAATAAAATAATTAATAAAAATAACAATAATATTAATATATTATTTTTTCTATATTTTTCACCCAAATATATTATTGTAAGGTAATAGTATTTTTAAATGCCGTACAAAAAGGAACATTTGATAAAAAATTATTAAGTGCAAATGCAATGTGCATTTTTTTTCAAAAATATTTTAAACATATTCTTAATTTTTTTAAAACATATTAATAATTTTTTAAATTTTTGAAATATTCTATATTATTTTAGATATATGTATTTAATATATTTTGAGTATATATATATATATTTGATAATTGAGTAGATATATATATATATATATATATTTAATATTGGATAAAGAATAAAAATTAAACGTTATTTAAGTCTTTGATATAAACTTAAAAGAGAAACCTCCCTACCTCTCGACTATCATAGTAAACTGAAAACCTCAAAAACCCTAAACACTCCAAACTCTCAATTTCTGATCTTCTGCTGCACACAAAGATGGCAAACCCAATCTCCTTAGACGAAGAAACTGCAAAGAAAGTTATTCGCCAGGTCCTATTTTGATTAATTTTTTTTTTTCTTTCTTTAAAATATTTATATTTATATTAAAAGATGGAACTTTTAGGTGTTTCTGCTTTTGATTTTTTTTTTTGTTTGTTGTAATATGAATTTCAGGTTGAGTTTTATTTCAGTGATAGTAATCTTCCAAGGGATTCTTTTCTTATGCAATCCAT
>JAXGGT010000131.1:7136515-7161450 GCA_035583425.1 Marsdenia floribunda | reverse complement strand
AAATTTACCGGAAACCTATTGTGAAACTGGCAAAAGGACTGATTTTGCAGGTTAAAAAAAGTTTTGGGATGGGATTTGGCCAAAAATAAAGTTTAGGGACTGAACCGGCTCCCCGAAAAAAATTTTGGGACCAAACCGGCTATTTTTCCTAAATTTTAAGTGTGACTGTGACAGATTATAAATTTGAAGTTAAATAAATTTTTTTAAAAAATAATACTATTTGATAAAAAATAATATTTTATTTATAAAAGGTAAAACAGTATAATAAAATAATTATTAAAAATTTATAAGTTAAAATATCACCAGATATATATTTTTAATCTATATATATATTAAAACCTTAAAACATTTTTGTCAATTAAATCATGTATTTATTTATTCATGTATAAGTATATATTGCATTTTTTTAAACTTCGTTTTACATTCATTTTATTTTAATAATAATAAAAAATACAAAATGTTCCTTTTATGTCAAAAAGAAACACAGTCTTACTATTATCTATGGGTGGCAATATTGAACTCGACAAGACAACTCGACACAAATACGATACGAAAATAGCGAGTTCGTGTCAGAGTATCGATAGAAATTGAAATTTTGGATACGAATATTTATGTAAATTCGACACGATTTATTTAACACGATTACACTTTACAGGCAGCTTAAAAAAGATTTTTATTGATAATTTTTTATTAAGAGCCACTACTAATTAATAATTTTTTATTAAAAAAAAAAAAAATCAACCAAATAATTAGTTAGATAGTATATATATTGAGTTGGATTGGTTGCTTCTTTTTCATCACCTGCTCGTCTAGTGCTCAATCCAAGTTATGATATTATCCCCATCAAGAATAGAAAAAATTAAATAAAATAAAATTTTCTTTAGGAAAAAAAAAAAAGGGATACAGGGAACAACGAGTGAAATGAACAATAGCAGAGAAAAAAAATTCTTATTGGCATCAATCCTCCAAGTTTAAAACATATGGTAATGATGTGAAAGCAAAGAAGTGCATTTTTCAAGGTTTCCACACTATCTTGGCCACCCAGATCACGAATAGAAGAATGGCTAGCTTATAATAAGCCTGTCATCAAACTGGAATCTGGATGTAAGTAACTACGAGAAATAATTTTACAGAGACATGCTAGAATTACTTAAGTATGTACCACTAGTAGTCTAACAAGTGAAGAACACTGCTAGGGTAAGTACTTGGAGGATGAAAAATTGAATGGCTAGATTGAAATGCCCTTCCGGAATTGTAGGATTCATGAACCAAATGATCATTCATCATTGCTTTTACCTCGTTTTTTTTTTTTTTTTTTTTACCACAGAGGAACAAAGATTCTGCAGGGAGCGGTGTGTTCATTACCTCACAATTTCCATCCAACCACGGATTCCATTGTTGAAATTGCAACAAGTATCCTTTGCATTCTCTTTTTTAATGTCGTTCTAGCTGACACCGCTGGTTCAGTCCCCATATATATGTATATATACACAAAGCATTGCATAATAACCATCAGAACACCATAATAGCAGAAATGAAGCTTCACAGTCAAAGTCAGGTAACAACCATGGAGCTGAAGCCAGGATATATGCATTTCATTTGATGCTAGGAGGTGTCTTATATGGATCTGCAGTCCCATTGTTGAATTTCCCACTAGGCTGCTTAACTTTGAAACTGCCCTGTCTGGCAGGCTTAGGTTGAAACAAAGAGTTGAGCATTTTCTCCAAAGATTGAGCTGTATACTTTGCATATTTGGTTGCACTTGGGTCTTGCTCAACCAGTGGACCATAGTTCTGCATGTAGCTGCGATAAACAGGAACAATTGCCTGGATTATTAGCTGACATGTCTTCTCTCGCAGATCCTTATCTATAATAACCCAATTGGATTGTTTTCTATACATATCATCAAATGCTTCATTAAAACCTTTCAATCTCTTCTTAACAAGATCACGAGCAGTAGCACGTCCACCAGAAAATAAAATGAGACCTTCCCTACTCAGAAGGGCAGGTAGTTTACCCCAGCTCTCTCTCAAGAAGATAGCAGAGTGATACTCCTTATACTGTTCGTGCTCTCTTAACCAAGATTCTCCCAACAGACTCCCAAGCTTTGTACCCTTGAGGTGCTTGTATAAGTGCCAGTGATTGTTCATCAAGAAAATGCATGACAAGGCAGTATCTTGATAACCTTTTGACCATTTATCTAGATTTGTCTCAACAGCTTTGATCAAATTCAGCAGTTCATTAATAAGAAGTCTCTCCTGGAACTTCTGATGCTTCCAACTTTTCTCAATGACCAGAACTTGCGTGAGAATTGACTTATAATCGTCTCCGAGCAATTTATTGCAATAATCAGTAATGAAAATTACGAGCTTTGGAACACTGCCATCCGGAGGAGGTGGGGTTTGCCTTTGCAGTTCAACCTGAACCAAAAGTTCCCAAAAGATCTCACATGCCCCTTCAATCACACTCTTGATGAGATCCCTAGTCAGGTTCTGGATTTCAGCACAAGCAGCTCCACCAAAGAGTCGGTTAAAATCTAACCTTAACTTGTTAAGAGATGCAAAGATGTCCAAAAGTTTTAATAGTTTAATAGGATCTTTCTTACTCTCTGTCACTGTTTTGCCAAACTGAAGGAATGCAAGAATACCTGCTTGAGCTGCAATTTTTGCGAAACAGCTCATCCAAACATCCAACCCCAACCTCTCAAATACATCATTGCAAAGTTTATACTCAGCTTCAAATAGGTGTTTTACAGCAAACTCCAAATGTTTTCCCCATTGAGCAATGTGACTCTCGATACTCAATACATCATTGAATTCAGAAACTGATATCTCAAGGTAATCTAAGTTAAGAGCCTGCAAACTTGCCCGAACATTTGAACTACGAACTTCAATATAAATAGATATGCAGTTATCAAGTCTCTTATTAGCAATTAACCTCCCAAGAATTGCCTGCAACTTCTGAATGACAGCCACAGGTAAAGGGGATGGGGAAATGCAGGCTTGCTCACCTGGCAAGGGAGATGAAGACATTGGCAAGGGAACACTGTTTTCAGTCAAAAGCCGCCGAAACTCATTCTCCAATCTGTCCAGTGCTGCCTCAAGTAGCCCCCCATCAAGGCGACCCTTTTCTTCATTACTCTGCAATTCCCTAAGATGGTCCAGCGCCTTGTTCAAATTGGCAATGAACTTCCCATCAGCTACTTTATGGTCCTCCAGATATTCCACGATATCAGCCAACCACTGAATTGCCATTCCACAATTTTCCGCCAAAAACCTCAATGCTTCCTCAAGCCGCTTGAGGACCCCTAGATAACCAGGGAGATCTGATTGTGGATCCGATAACGACTTCTCGAGGCCATGAATGGCATCAAATACCTTAAGCACCGCAGTCGCGGGGACAACAGCTCGATTAATATGACCTCCAACATCCGAAAGTGCATCCTTGGGAGCCCGAATCGGTCTAATTGCAGCTTCCAGTGACGGTAATCTCTGGTTAATCTCATCTAATCTAGGCCCTGTTTTCTCAAGGGAAAACCCTAAAGCTTTTGATTTCTCTAGACTAAGCTTCAATGATTTTCTTGCAGATGCCAAATGTCCAATTCTTTTCTCCATACAGACTAAAAAAATTTCCAGAACCAAAATTTCATAAAACTAGATCAGCTCAGTTGTTCGAAAGTAAAATTACCCAAACCCTCAAAATCTCAGACCATTACAAAACCCCAGAAGAAACAATGCAACAATACACTGACACTTATCTGCTGTTATTTCAGCCTTATTTCGGCAGTTTATTGAAAGATTTTGACCAAATCAATCGGGGTTGATGTAGGAATCAAGTTCCATTTCTCCACATCAAACTTCAAGAACAGAAAAGAGACGGAAATTACCAAAAATTAGACCAAGAACAGGAAGCTCCGAAAAACTAAGCTTACAACAACCTACCAATGAAAGATTAATTAGAGAACAGAAGGGCACAATATATATATATATATATATGCTATCTGGAGTGAGGAATTCAAGCAAGAAAAAAAAAAAAAAAAAAAAAGTTGAGATTTTTAGAGGGATTGAGGATTGCAGGTGGGTATAAAGTACTTGTGAGATGCCTAATAGCAACTATGGGGAAAGGAAAATATCAAGTTGATGTGAAATGTGTAGATTCAGTGTGGGTAGATAGAGAGAGAGAGAGAGAACCCTAATAAATGTGGGGGCTGGGATGTGGGTGGGAAAGGAAAAGGAAAAGGAAAGGAAAGGGCAATTTAGGAGAAGTGCGCTTTGGTACTCTCTTATTTGGTGACAAAGTGCATGACAGTAAAATGCCTTTTCTTTTTTTTTCTTTTTTTTTTTTTTTTTTTCCTTTTTCATTTGTTGTTTTTGTAATTTCTCTCTCTCTCTTTTTTTTTCCTTTTGTCAATTTCTTCGTTTTGTCTTTGTGGAATTCTGGATCTTAATGTTTTGCTGATTCATTACTTTGAATACCTTTTAGATATGATGATTTTTTTTAATCATCCAATGAGTTCCTAATCAAAAGATAAAGAGAACATAATAAAGCATACCATTTGAGGGAGAGGATACTCAATTAATTTGATCATGAAGTTCACTTTTCTTTTTTCTTTTTTTTTTTTTTTTCTTTTGTTGGTGGCCTAATCTCTAAACATTCCTCTGATTCCTCCTTTGGCAGGATTTGGCATGGATGAACCATTAATATTAAGTTTAATAATATGAATGGGGAGCACAAGGTGATCGTTCAGTGATGTGGCTCCGCTTACTTAGGTGTTTCCATCTGGCTTATTAAGTGGAGGACCTAGGTTCGATTCTCACCAAGAACGATCTTGTGCCGAATTTTAGCCATGTGCACGAAGTGTTTTGAATATATTCCAATTATGGGCAATACTTTTAAATCATGCATATTCACATTCTGACTAATATCCGCTCGAGCCGAGTAGGTTCTTTTCGGGAGGTAAACTCTAGTCTGAAAATTTTAAACTGATGCATATGTGAGTGCGGTTTAAAACTCGCGACTTTACTTAAGCTAAGAGAGTACTTTACCACCTCACATGCGTCTTAAGGTTGCATAGAGTGAATGAATTGGAATTCAATAGAAGGTTGTAAAATAAAAGTAAAAGGTGGGTTTTTAGGGTTTGGATCGAATTATGAAGTGGTTAATTTATGGATTTCCATAGAAACCAAAGTGTGAAACTAAAAACAGAGGACCAAGGTAAATTACCAAGAATTGGAAAATGGTGGAGACAATTATTTTTTGTCCAAGAGTACAAGTTAGACGTGTTGTACGTAGATCCAAGCTCACTTAGCAAAAAAGGGCCTGGTCTTTGGAGAATATATAAGACCTTGTTTTCTCCTATTGTTGTTAGTCCAAGTGAATCTTGGCCCTTGAAAGACAAGACCAAAAAGTTAGCAATTATTAATATACTTGGAGAGTTTAATGACATCTTGCGTGCTTATGCAAAGTTTGGTTGCTAGGGTAACGTACGTGCAGTACGTTATGATTTTAAGGAAAGCAATTTAGCTTCTTACAAATTCTCAATGAGGTTTAGCATAAACAATAGTTAGTATGAAAGACTCAGAAGAGTTGAGGGAACCAACGTTTAATTACATAAGATAAATAGTTTGTTGATTGCAAGCTATGATGTCGATATAGATAGATACTGTCATCCCACATCACATAATTAATAATGCCTCTTGAGCTTCCTTCAAATTCGAATTTAATTTGTAGAATACTCAAAGTTGAAGCATTTCATGGTTTCATGATCTGCATAAGATGAAATTAATATATATCCAATAGATTTACATTTTGTTTACGCCCAAATAAGGGGTTGTTCCCAAGGAAATTTGGACACCAATGTTGAGTATGTGGAGTCTGATAGTTGCCAAGAACTCTTGACTATGGCACTGCTTAGGGAAGATGAGGCGCAAAGCGCCTCGATCGACGAGTGGGAGTCCAAGGGCGCTAGCGTCTCGGCGGGGGTCAAAGGGGTTAGAGCCCCTTGCGGGGTTTTCCAGGGGGTAGCACCCCTGGAAGGAACATTAGTTCTTTAGGCCTGATATTTGTATTGCGTTTGGCCCAACCCAATCGTTGATTCCTATTTGAAATACTCATGTAACTTGTAAACCCTAATTGCGAATAAAATACTTCTAGTGCTGCCGTGGATGTAAGTCTGTTCTGACTAAACTACGTAAATCTCTGTGTCTCTTTCAATTCTTATTTTACTTTCGTTCTTGTAATTGCTCTTGCGTGTGTTTCGATCCCCAACAACCAAGTCTTGCATAACGAGTACCTCTTTTAGTATAAGACTCTAGCCTTGAGTATCATAAGACGTCACAAGTTCGATATCCAACTTCTACGTATAAGAATGTCTAAGTATTCAGAATATTGACCGATACACCAAGCGAAACGTGGTAGGCTCAAGTAAAATCTGGATTGTCTCCATGACAGTTAGTTTTTATGTCTAAAATGCTAAAATGCATGTGTCTATATTTTTAAGAATTTACCAAGAGTATTACCAACCTGTTTGAGGACCACACATTGTGGTCGTAGAATTCAGTTGACAGTTGTGAAAGTCTAACCCAAATATCGTAGTGTAAGAAAAAGAAGCTTTAAATGATTTGAAGCAAGGTTGTCATTGTCTGACTACAAGAAAATGTCCATATATGAACCAAGGTCCTTGATGAAGGGCTTTTTATATTTAACATTAACATTATGGTCTTTACTTTGGTCTAATATATTAGATTAAACAAAAAAGAAAAAGAAACATATATATATGCAAGAAAAGCAATTTCATTGTAATATTACAAATATAACCATAGTTTTATTTCCATTCATACAACAAAGAGAAGAAACAAGAATTGCTTTTTTTTTTTTTTCAATGTTAGTATACATTTTTTATGGTAAGAAACACAAATTGACAGAAATCTTCAGATCGCTTGGACTTCAAACAGATTTCCAACTACAAAATAAACTTTTTTTTTTTTTTTCCCTACTTGCAATCAAATCAACCATCGTATATCTCAGCCTTCTTTTCCTATATATATATATTAACAGGCAAAGAGGAAGGAAGCAGAAGCCAAAAGGAGAGCAAGAGAACCGGAGGCCAAGTGCTTGACAGCCAAACTTCTGGAGTTATCAGCAGTAGCATCTGCATCTGGTGCATCAGCTGATGGAGAGCTGGCAGGGGCATCTGATGGTGAATCAGAATCGTCTGATGGGGCCGGAGAATCTGCATCTGGAGAGTCTGCATCTGGAGCATCTGCCGGAGAGTCAGCCTCTGGGGCTGGTGCTGGGGCTGGGGTAGGAGATGGTGGTAATTTAGGGGAAGGTGCACGCTTTGGCGGTGAGGCAATGGGCCTAAGAGTTTGGCCACCAATTCCAGGTGCTACAATGGGGCCTGATACACTAAGAACAGAAATATTGTAGGGTATTGAAGTAACTGTCCCTATATAATGCACATTATGTTGGGCACCGTTGACAGCGGATCCAAACACAACTTGTTCAGTAGCTTTATCTTCGGTGACATTCAAGAAACCTTGTTGATAAGAGGCAGTACCCGTGGTCTGATACATGGTTGTGAGAATGGAAGATTTACCTTTCATTTTCTGGAGCTTCAGAATATCATAGTAGTCAAGAACAACATGGCTCATCAAGATATCCTTCATCACATCCTCTGGTCTGCTTGCAAGGTCTCCAATGTTGTCATCTGGAATGGCAAGAACTGTAATGGTTTTCCGGCTGTTAATTTGTGCAGCAAGATGCGTCCTTATAAGAAGCTCATTGAAGGTTCTGAAATCAGGATACTTTTCCAGGATTCTTGTGATGTTATGGGCCGAGATGGTTGACGCAACGAGGAATAAGCAGGAAATGTGAATCAACAAGGAAGAAGAAAACATGGAAGGACTCATTTTTGCTGGTGACCAACCGATCTATATATCAAATGTGAGCAAAAAATTATTTGGTTTACCAGCAAGAAACGAGCCTGACCACTGAAAAGAAAAGGAAAAATGAAATTGAAAAATGGCTTTAGCTTGAATGGAAACACAAACGAACGAACATTTATATATAAAAGGGCTTTGAAGCAATAAGAAATACAGACATTATTAGCCTGAATACGAGAACTCTAAGGACGGGAGTAAACCTCTCCCTACCGCACAGATGTGCTTCATGAATTTACTGGTTATTAAATTTGAAGAAATCCATTAATGTTGGCTAAATTTGTGCAATCTTCACCAGGTTTTTGCATTTCCAGGGTGGTACAGTTAATTATTTGTCACAAGAGCATGGGATATATGAGATATTGAATCAAAGATTTGTCACCACATAACTTGTTCGACCTATACATATATATATTATTAAGTTCTTTTTCAAATTTTGAGTTTTTTTTTTCTCTCCATTCGTAACTCGAACTCGTGACCTCTTGAATCTTATCGTATGATTGTTACTAATTGAGTTATGTCAACTTATTATTATATAGTATTATTATTTATATCAAATTCAAAATGTATGACAAATCTAATAAACAAACTAATATATCAAATAAAATAAAAATCAACCAACTAGTTTTGCTATTTATGTCATAGTATAAATAATCAATTTTGTTTGTAATGTCTGTTGTTTGATCTATTGCATGTGGTCATCTCTTATGTTTATTTTTAGTAATTTTAGGTTTAAGAATGTTTGTATGGAGATTGATTAATTCTTGATTTTCTCTCTAGAAAAACTAAGGTTTTCTTTACTATGACTTCTGTAGGTAGTTATATATAAGCGAAAGAAACTGCTCTTTGGAAGTGACAAAATTAACTACACTTGAAGGCGGACTCCTGGTGGCTGCACTGTACTGGTACTGAACCATTTCTGCAATATTCATCAGCATGGAGGTTCTATCCCAACTCATGCATGGCTTGTTCTCTAATCGAACATGAAAAATAATCCACAAAATTTGAGTAGGATACCATTCAACAACACGGCTTGGAAGAATGTAAGCATACTAGTTGTGTTTGGCAAAATTATTTCTACACGAAAGAAATAAAAAAATATATATATATATTGCCTCTGAAAACTATTAAATATGGCACTATCTAAGATATGATTGTTATAGTTGTTCAAAGTTGGAATAGCCGATGATCGAGAATATATCAATCATGAAAATTACCATTTTATTTATTTATTTATTTTTTCTTTTTTGAAACTAACTTATGTAGTAGCAGTATGGATAGTATTAAATTTTTAATTAGAGTTTACTTATAAGTTTTACGTGGATAAACAAGTGGTGTACTTAGGTATAAATATAATATATATTTATTTTTAATTAATTACTATTTATTTGACTATTCTATCTGTAAGAGGTTTTATCTTGGAAATAATTAAATCTCACATTGGAAAACTACTAAACTATTTGGAGATAACTCTCCTATAAAAATGGTTAATGTCTCTTATAAAAGGTAAATACAATTAATTCTTTTTACTATTGGAGTTTGACCTTATTGGACAGACTATTAACTTAAGCATTTTTGAAGGATAAACCATCTTCCCCGTCTTTTGGGGTTGTTCATAAAACTTAACCAAAGGATCTTTTAGGAAGGACCATTCGACCATCTCATCTCCTAAGAAGAAGGAACTTTCGACTACATCAACAACGATTGGTCTCAGCTTGTTATGGAATGATGCATGACCCAAATCCCAAGCGTGACATGCCGCGTATTGAGATACAACGGCTCAAAACTAAATATAGTACAAAATAGTCCTTAAATTAAAAATACAATTCCAAAAAATTTAAAAGTTCCAAACATCTTACAATCTAATAAGAATTCTAAAATTCATAACTAATAGAATAAATAAAAACTAAAATCCTTAACTAACTGATTTCCTTAGAGCTTTTATTGCGAAAATCAAATCCAAATACTTATCTATCACTACCTGCAAAAAGAAAACATAAATAGTGGAATGAGCTATGAAGCCCAGTAAGTAATCCAAAACTTTCCATTAGATTGGGCATAAAAGAAAAATCCTCCTTTCTCAAAAAGAAAAGGTAAAACATATTTATTTTTCAAATATAATAAAAATAATACTTAAACAATTACTTAGGCTCAAAGTCTCATAGTATTTGTCTAAACCGAATATACAGTCCAACTCTACTCTGACAAGAGAGTTAACGAGTTGGAAAACATACATACATGATATTTGTCTACTCACTGACAGACAGGTATATCGAAAACTAGTCCTCTAAGCATACAAAACATGAGTAGTGCATATAATTGTTTCAAAACATACATATATACATATATTAAAAATATAAGTCATGCCCAACTGAATTTAATAAAATATAAAGAAAATATTTTAAAACTTAAAAACGAGAAGAATCGAATTACTTACCTCAATCAAGTTTTAACAGATCCAAGTTTAACTCAAGTAATCTGGATCCCAAGAATGTCCCTTACCTATTTATATACAATAATTAAATAATGTTCTGTCATCATTTATTTTCAAGTAATTCAAATATCTAGTTTAGATATCTCTTATCTTAATCCAAATACTATCTAAACTTAAATTTTAAAATAATAATTATTAAAATATTAATAAGATAATTAAAGTTTATATAAATCATAAAAATAATCATAATTTTTAAAATATTAAAATATTTTTCTAATAAAATATTTAAATAAATTCTTTAATCATTAACAAAATAATAATTATAACTAAATAAAATATTTTATCTTTTTTATTTTAAAAAATACAATAATAATAATAATAATATATTTATATATATACATTACCAAAATAAGGTTTAATAAAAATAATATATATAATATAAAGTGAATTTATTAATATATAAAATTAATTTATATAAATAATTAGAATATTAAAATAAATTTAGTTCATTAAAATATTTTTAAATAATAAAATACAATATTAAAATATTAAAATAATTTCATATAATAATAAATTAATATATATATATATATATATATATATAAGCACTTTTGCGGCAGAACTGCCGCTTTCTTCTTCCTCTTTGGTTTTTTTTTTTTTTTTTTTTATAATAAATCACAAAAAAAAAAAATTCTTTCTGTCAATACTTTGTTTGTAAATATCAAAAATAGCATACAAGATTCAAAAATAATACTATAAATACTTTAAATCAAGAACGAATGATGAATTCTAAATTTTAAATTATTAATTAAAAACTTATTTTTTAAAAAAATAAATAATTAATTAAGAATCAAACCATTGAATTATCAAAAACTATAAAATAATAATTTAACTAACCTTGGTAATCAATACCGAGATCTTCGACTTTGAATTCTTTTTTTCTTTTTTTTTTGTCTACGAGTTTGATTTTCTCCTCTTTCTTGTTCTAATTGTCAGAAAATGAATAGTGTTTAAATCATGCCTAGGGTTTCTTAAATAGAAAATTATAACTTAATTTACTTTGCTCCATAGATCCTTCTACTTTTTTATATTCTAAAATAGTCTCCAAATTTATAACTCGCCAAAATACCCTTATTAATTTGGGCACGGGTATTACACTTGGCGTATGAAACATTAATAGGTGTAATGAGAATTTTTTTTTTTTTTTTTTTTTTTTAATCCTCCTCAAGGTGCAAGGTAAATGCTACATTATTGATCGGGAATGCTTCTTGATGATAGTGAATCGGATGACACGTTGGATCTTGAGTGAGTGGGAGTCTGCCACGTCATACTTGCAACAAAATTTATAATTATGGTCAGAATTAATGTTGGATTTTGGGATAAACTCTTGAATGAAAACATCAACAGGAATGTCTTTCTAACAACAGAGAGGATAAGAATTTCCTACAATATGCAATGGAAAGATCAGTGAATTACTCTTACTTATACTCTAAAACATCAGTGGGAGGTTAAAACTTGGAAAGATGAAGTACATGTACTTTCTTATACTTATTTTAAAACCTTATACGATTTAATACAGAGAAACAAAAGTGTGTCCCCATGTTGAGGTAAAGTAGGCTCTACGTGTTCATTGGAGCTAGAACTGTAATCGAGTCGAGTAGAATGAAACATTAAATATTTGAGTTTGATTTATTTAATTTTTGAACATTGTATTAATGTTTCAAATATAAAATCTTGTTCGAGTTCGCTCCAACTTAAGGATAAAAATTACTAATTTATCTTTTATTAGTTAAGTATATTATTGTAAATAATATTTTATATGTTTAAACTGGTAAGACATTAATTAAAATAAGATATGTATAAAGTTAATTAAGTTCAAATTTCAATATTATTATATGTTGGGTAGTAAACCCAAGTCCCACACCCAAGTCCCACATTGGAAATTCAAGGAGAAATCACCTTGAATATAAGTGTCCACCTAATTCATTGGTATGAGGCCTTTTGGGAGATGCCCAAAAATAAATCCGTGTAGGCTTGGCCCAAAGCGGACAATATCATACTAATGTGGAGTTAAGGTAGTGTTTAGCGGTCCTAACATTATATTTTTTAAGTTAATTATATTTATAATTTAAAATATATATAAATAAAATTTGTAATTCTATTACAAAAGAATTACAGGATTACTAAAATATTTGTAATTATTTGGAATGATGAAATTATGTTTTGATTATCTTAATAAAATTTTCCATGTAATTATAATTTTTATTTTAAAAAAAAAAATTATGAACATTAACTTAATAGACAGTAACATGGTTAGTTTTTTTGTATTAATTAAATTGATATGTGTATTATTTTATAGTATTTTAGGTAATATCATAGAAGATGTTCTAAGATATCAGAGTTATTTAAAAGTTAAAATTTGATCAAATATAACCCGGCATAGGTGAGTTGATAAGGTGTTCTCCTAGTTTAAGTGAGGTCGCGAGATCGAAACCGAGTGGAGATTAGTCTAAATGTGGACATGGCTTAAAAATGTCGCCCATAGTTAGGACTCATTTAGAACACCTCGTGCACTAAGCAAAAAAAATAAATAAAATAAAATTTGACCAAATATTAACTAACAAGAAACACATTAAAGTCAGAAATTAAAAAAAAAATATATATATATATATATATATTTTTTAACTTTCTTGATCTACGACTTATATTTTTATTTCTAATGTACTTAGATTCTACAACTATTTACGATTATCTGATTTAGTTTTTTCAACCAATTTTTTAAAATAATTAGCCTATTTTGATCATATGTTCATCATCTGACCATATAATTACAAGAGTTATTGTATTAAATATGTTCTCAAGAAATTATAATACAATAAACACATGACCAAAACATATAAATTATTATTATTATTTTTTCTAAAATTAATCAAAAGGACTAAATAATTATAAATAGTTATAAAATTTAATACCATAAAAATATAAAATATAATTTGAGAGCGTAATAATATTTAATTAAAAAAATAAGGGGTTTTTAAAAAAAAAAAAAAAAGAATTGAGACTTTTTTACCTTTATCGTGTTTTGAACCCATGACCTCTTAAATTATAAACGAAATTGCTATTATCTGAGTTATGTTTAATAAAAAAAATAAACAGGCTTTTTTTTTGTTTGAAATTTGAGGTATTTTTGTCTTTGACGTGTCTTGAACTCATGACTCCTTAGATCATAAATGAGGTTGTTACCAATTGCGCTTATACCTTCTTGATAACAAAAATAATAACAATAATAAATAAGGGCTTTGAAAGGTTGGATAGAAAAAGGAAAAAAGAAAAGAAAACGGATTAAGTAATTAATTTCCAGACATACTTCTAAGTATTGTATGACCATTAACTAAGAAATTTCCAAAACACTATTTAATGTGCAACAGAACAGAAGCCAACAAATCATCTTTTCCTCTCTTTGTCCCTTTCCTAACAACTCCCATTAATACAACATAGGAAAGAAAATTTAAACTAAATTCCTTAATTAGTACATATAATTAAAAAAAAAAAAAAAAAATCCAAAGAATGGGAATATATAAATATTTAAATGTGAGAAACTTGTCTTGGCATACTAATCAGGTTTCTTCCCTTAGACTCTTGACTTGTCAAGAGGTTTAAGAGTCGAATCTCCCATTCCTCCTAGTTTACTAAGAGGTGTAGAGGTAATCTCACCCGAGTGTTCCACAATTCAAGATATCTTCACACTATTAGACTTTCCTAAATAGATTAATTTGAATCGAAAGGATCTAGAATACCACTGTAAAAAAAAAATAATAATAAATTAAATTAAATGTACCAATCTAGCCATTACTTTATGGTACCAACCTAGTTTTGTATTTGATTTTTTTTTTTCTTACCTAAAGTTAGAATTTCAATTTCTAATTTGTATGAGAGGGATATTAAGTTTAATTTATTATCTATTTTTACGTCTTTTTCAGGGATTTTTTATTTATTTAAACAATAGTTATATATGTTTAACAATAAAAATGTCGTTTAATAGTTATATAGATAAAAATACCTTTAAAAAAAAAAAAAAAAAATCATGTCTTCGTTCTTTATGATTAATTTTATTTTTCCCCTTTCCTTCACCCCTTTTTAGCTTTCATTCTATCTTTGAGTAGCAATATTTTGTTCTTCTAGCGGCTTTTGCATTATTTTTGTTATGACGAATGTGAGAAGAATAGCAAACAACAGTAAGAGATCAACACACAGAATTATGTAGTTCAATATCGATGAGATAGCTACATCCACGCGTAAAAAAGAGATCAGATTTTTATTCAGATGAAGAGCGGATTACAAAATACAACAACTACAATTAGGTCAGATATAATAGAGTTTATATATGACTGTAATAGGCAAAAATTACAGAACTGCCCCTGAACTGATGTGTACCGTGAGACCCCAACTAGGGTTGTTGATCCCAACATAAACTGATTCAAGCCATAATTAACAATTTTTTTAGCTAAATAAAATCATGTTAATCATGTGAGGCATAATATGTTATTAATTTGACTTCCTAAAACATAAATACATTTTATTTCTCTCTTTTTATTTGTACTATTTGGTTTGCCCTTATACGAAAAAGTTTGAATATGAGAGAAAACGCTCTAAAACTAATTATTCATAGTTAAAATTATACATCTTTTTTTTTTGCAGATGATTCCCTACTATATTTGTTCAAGCAACCTCAATAGAGGAACATGAGTTGAAAATTCTACTTTTTAATTATGAAAGTTTCTCAAGACAATGCATAAAATCTTAGACTGTATTTGGACTATATTTATTTTGAGTTTTTTTCTATTAGTTTTAAGTTTAAGTGGGTAGTATTTATTTGGATAACACCTGATATTAATTTACTCTTCTGTAAAATTATAAGGTGTGTGACTCACTAAGGCTATATTTGGACAAGTTTTCAACTTGAAATTGAGTGAAAAATGCTTGTCTCCCATGAATCAGTACATTTGGATACCTTTTTTTTTTGAAAAAAAAAAAATTGTCCCCTAGAAATAAACCTATAAAATATATCTATAAAAGTTATGGGTCCCACCTTATATAAAAAATATATATTATTAATAAAATCACTCTCATACATTTTTCCTAAAACAAACATTCTTTTACACACACAATTATTATACCTATAAAACATATATATTTAACCCCCATTTTTTCTAACATAAAATTCAATTTTAGAAAAAAAATGGGGGACAATTTTTATTATAAATGATAGTTTGTCTCAAATAAGCCATTTTTTTCCATTTGAAAGCTTAACCAAAAAATTATGTCCAAATGTGCTGGTTAATTAAAGACAAATATTGTCCACTTAATTTTAATTCAAAGTCTATCCAAATACAACCTAAATCATTATTTTTCAAAATAAAATTCATTTTTCTCAAAATAAAATTTAAGTCCAAATACAACCTTAGTAAGTCCTCTACATGCTTCAAAAAAAAAAAAAAAAAAAAAGATATTCTCTCTCTCTCGCTAAACAAACTAGATGTTTGTTTCAAAACCCTAACTCCTTCGTTGGTCAGTTTCTAAAGGCAAAATACAACCAGTGATTTTCTCTATCTAAAGTAAAAAAAAAAAAAGTGTAATTAATTTTTAATTGTCACTAAATTTATAGATAATTTAATTATACAAATTTTTAAAAATATATTTATTTTAATTTTTTTTATAAAAATTCAAAATTTAATTTTTCTTCTTATAAGAACCATACAAGTAATTTTTGCACAAAAAAAAAAAAAAAAAAAAAAAAAAAAAAAAACTTTTGTTCACTCTGTATATTTCTCGTGGAACCGGTCTAAGATGATCAATAGTAAGCATTATAATAGACAAAGTAAAGGGAAAGCCCCCACTTCTAAGAAAAAGCATAGAAAGTAAAGAAAAGGACCAATATTTTTGTCTTTTTTCACTACTTCATTTCAGAAATAATAATAATGTTAACCAAATTAATCCACCCCCTTACCCCACGCCCATCCCCACCCTTTTTCTTCTGATGTTTCCACTAACTCCTTTGACCATCTACTCAATATATTATTATTCTCTCCCGAGTCCCATACTTCTTTCTACCCCTTTTCTTCTCTTTCTTCATTTGATATGTTCTGAAATCATTCTTCTTCAAATCTCTTCTTCTAAAGGGGGTTTCTTCTTCTTCTTCTTCTTCTTCATTTTTTTTTTTATTTTTTTTAACGAAGGAAATAAAATATGGCTTTGGATTTATTGGGGAAGTCGAAAATGGTGGATGAACAAACTGCTCTGCAAGAAGCAGCATCAGCCGGGTTGAAATCCATGGAACAACTGATCCGCCTTGTTTCTCATCACAACCGAGTAGATTGCAGAGACCTCACGGATTCAACTGTGTCCAACTTTAGAAAAGCCATCACCGCTGTGAATCGAACCGGTCACGCCCGGTTCAGGCGTGGACCGGTTCAACCCCTGCAACAACAACAATCGAGTCAACCTCAGCCCCTGCTTTCTTCTTCTTCCTCCTCGCACCTCCAGTTTAATGTAGCAGCTCATGTACCTGTTGTTCCGCCGCCGGTGAATTCGTCTCCGCCTTTGACTCATCAGCCGCAATCTCTGACTCTTGACTTTACAAAACCTAATTTGTTGCCTCGCAACCATTCGACTCGACTTGATTCGAAAATGAAGGCCTGTGAGTTGGTTTCTAAGGATAGTTTTAGCATATCGCCGCCTCTATCAACTTCTGTGAATTCTTCTTCCTTCGTTTCGTCCATTACCGGCGAGGGAAGCGTCTCTAATGGAAAACAGGGGTCTTCCTTGTTCCTGGCTCCTGCGCCTGCTGTTTCCGCTGGAACGCCTCCTGTTTCTGGTAAAAGGTGTCGCGAGCATGACCGTTCCGATAGCGTCTCCGGCAGGACCTCCGCTTCCGGCAGGTGTCACTGCAAGAAAAGGTACAAATGCCAGTACTCTGTTCCCTATAATTTCTGATTATTTCTCCATCATCATTCATATTAAAAATTAAATATATATATTTTAATTGATTTATAATTCACATCATTTTTTTTTTTGCCTTTCTCAATAATTAAGGATGTGATTGGACTAATTTTTATTTACGTATTTTAAAATATTTTATTTTTTATCAAATTATAGACATAGAGTTTATTAAAATTATTAAATTATTTTAAAATTAATACTTATCATATTATTTAAAAATTAATATTTTAATAATTATATTATTATTTTTTTGAAAAATAAAATTCATTCGATTTTAAAAAATTGCTTTTCTTAAAATAAAAGAAAAATTAGTCCAAACACAGTAAATTCAGGACGGATTTTTTCAACCGCTCTATGTAGACTAGTGCACGCGAGAAAAGGACGTTTCTTATCGTGTACCTGTCACGCCCTGGCGTATTTTAGACGGAACGTCACGCAGTCTTGACTTCTCTCCTTTTTTCCCGTAGTAATTTTTTCACACACAAAGACCACTTATTTCCACGACTGTTCTTAGACTTGGTCTACGGCGCACGTCAACGTTTTCTAAGCCACGTCTTTTTCCAGTACACGTTCTGGCGCATTCTAGCACTTGCATTGCACGGTGTTTCATTCAATTCAAATTTTTTTTTTTTTTTTAAATAATAAAATTAACTGTGTTTTTTTATTTTTTAATTTCTTAATTCAGGAAATCCCGGGTTAAGAGAACTATTAGGGTACCGGCAATCAGTTCGAAGATCGCCGATATTCCACCGGACGAGTACTCCTGGAGAAAATACGGTCAGAAGCCAATCAAAGGCTCTCCATACCCACGGTAATCACCATGCACCCTCAATTTTTTTTAATAACCGTCCAATGATGTTTATCCTTCTTTTCTTTTTGTCTTTCTGGGGCTTGAGATCTGAAACGGGAGTTTTGGTTGATCTGGTTTCAGGGGTTATTACAAATGTAGCACAGTGAGAGGCTGTCCGGCAAGGAAGCACGTGGAGAGGGCTACCGATGAGCCGTCGATGCTCATCGTGACCTATGAAGGGGAGCACCGTCATTCACAAGGCGGCATTCAGGAGAACAGTGCGGGTGATGGTAGTAATTTGGTAGCGTTCGAGTCAACCATGAAAATGGAATAAAGAACAAAAAAAAAAACGTGGAAGTCATTCTAGGTTGTGGGGACCATTTTGTAATATTGGCGTAGTTGAGACGTGTTTGTGGGAAACAAAACGAGTAGGGTAGGGAATTAATTAGGGTTGAAGTTGGGGGGAATTCGGATGTAAATTTATTAGAGAAGTGTAGGGGTAAAACAGTCAAGTAGTTCTAATTTGACTAAGCATTTAAATTTAAAATACTATTGTGCAAATTTATTTATTTATTTATTTATCTTATTACTTTGGCTTGAAACTTGGGATTCTTGTTCAGAAGTCTTTATGATTAAAATAATAATAATAATAATAATAATAAAATAAAGTGGACTTTGATGAGAATGAGATGATGGTTAACAATAAGTCAAAACGGCTGGCTTGAAAGATATGAGTATTCTGTGTTTCAATAAATATTGTAGGTGATGATGACTTTCTGAATGGGCCCTGGGGAGGGAGGATTAATCACTGCCGGGCTCGTCTCACCTTCCTCTTTCCCTCTCTCGCTTTCCTCAGAATTAGGTCTACTTCAACAATTTTTTTTTTTTTTTTTTTAAAAAAAAAAAGGAAACATTGACCAAAATTTTGTTTAAAACTTTTGAGATTACTGTATATTTTAATCTTTAATTAATTTGTATTAACTAATTAACTAACTATATTTATTTTTGAATTTTTCTTTTTAATTTTGAAATTGAAATATTTTAATAAATTAATTTTAAAATAATTGATTACAAATAAATTATGTGATATGCCACGTTTTTTTTTTTTTTTTTTTTTAATTATATATGTTTTATAACAAATATGTTCTACTTCCCTAATGAATCATATCATCTATTAGAATCTCTTTATTTTTAAATTTAAAAGCCATATCGGCAAAATGATGGGTTATTGTTTTTTTTTTTGATAATTGATGGGTTATTGTGTTGGTTCTTGATTGGCACAGGTTTTCATCTGAATTTGTCTTCAAGGGCAAGCAATTGCTGGATAAGAAAGAGTAAAGAATAAGTTCATACTTTAGACCTGTTTTCCATTGTATTTTTTGTATTAAAAAAGTTTAAATAGTCTACAAGGTGTATTTCAATTGGTAGTAACTTTACTTATGATTCGAGAGATTATGAGTTCGAGATACGTTAAAGGCAAAAATACCTCAAATTTCAAAAAAAAAAAAAAAATTGTTTAAATGTAATTTGATAAAAAAAATTATTAGAAGACTAGTAATAAAAAAATTATGAGTCCAATTATGAACCAAGTGTATTTTAATATTTATACAAAGAAAACTCATTTGTTTTCCATTGTATTTTTATATACTTTTTTTTTTTTTTTTTTTAACTAATATCATTGTATTTATATTTGTACTTATGTTTAGAAAATGTATGTTGACTTACACTTTCAAACTTTGATTATTTGTTTTGACGTTTTATCTATTACTAATTTAAGTATTGGAAGAGTCTTAGGATCTTTCACTTTTTTTTTTTTTTTTTTTTTTGGCAGAAAAAAAAAGTCAAAATTAAGTTAAAATATTTTGGAAAGAATATTTCTTGGATGTCTAATTATTTGCATCAAGAACCAATTTGTAAATTTAAAAATTAATTAAGGATAAAATAAAATAAAATAAAATAAATAATTGAGATTAAATGAACTAGTCGTAAATAATTATGAGTCTATACTAACTAATTTTTCTTATAATTATTATTATGAGGGGTTCGAACCACCGAATGCTACTTTTTGAGGTCTTCGAGGACAAGGTCAAGTTTGGGCCAGTCAATTATACCTTTCCTAAGTTCAGTCCACTTACTCGTGGGCTGGACAGGCAACATGAGATAAAGAAAACAAACAAACAAACAAACTGGGCTGGTTTCCACCTGGACAAGTTATAAGATGGGAAAACTTTTCTTTATTTATTTATTTTGGTAAATATGAGACTAAAAATTATTCATACTACTAACAATCTGTTGGTTGAAATATGAAAGAGTTTGATTTACATTTTTTTTTTATATATTTATAAGATTTTAAGTTCAATTTATGAATAATGAAATGTGTGTTTAAGGAATTTATCTCTCACAAAAAAAAAAAAAACTCGACCCAATTTTGATTTAGGATTAATCGTTATCCAAAGTAGTTAGCAGATATTGACTTACTACAAAAAAAGTTGAAACAAATACTTTATTTGCCAGAAACGGCGGCTAGCACCCATAGTTTTTATCAACCAAAACACAATCATTTGTCCTTTAGGTATTATTTTTCGTTTTATTTTGGGAGACGTGTTACTCAAAATACGATTAATTTTGACAAGTGTCTTATTAGATTGAGCGAAAATAATGTTAATACGACAATGACAATGTCTTAGTTTTGTTCAAAATACTACTTTATCACATCCATGAACCTTCAAATAATATTTTATTTATTTCAAATTTTATAAGTATGTATTTTATTATACGTTTAATTAACAAATTTAATGGTTAGATTAATAATTTAATTTTTCTAAAAAAAAGAAGGTATATTTAAGCATTAATATGCAAATTTATGTTGATAACACAGAAAATAATATCGAATTAAACTTAAATTTTGCCTATGTTAATATTATATAAAGATGGTTATATCGAATAGTTAAATTATTGATTCAATTTATGTAATAAGACGTTCTTTACAAAAGAAATATATAGTCATATACATCATAACTCTTATTCATGAAATTTCACATCTAAATCATATTTATTTAGTTATATATATATAATAAATTTAATAATGTTAATTTATTTAAAACATGTTTGATGTAATAAAATATAATTCTATAAACCCTAAATCTTAAACTCTAAACTCTATTTTATTTTTATTACATTTTTTAAAAGAATAGGAAAAAAACAACGGTCCCATTCAACTAGAAATGACAATCGGGAGCCACTGTTTTCGGCCCTGGTATGAATTTGAAAAAAAAAAAAAAAATCAGCTTGTAATTTCATCATTTTAATATCATTTCTTCCCTTTCCGCCTTCGTTTTGAGGTAAATATGCCGTAGTTTTAGGCTAAATTTACTCCATTTTTTTTTTTTCTTCTTTTTAATGGTGGTATCTTGGACCCTTTCGGCCTAAACTAATTTATTCAGGGAGGTCCAGTAGTGTAAATATATCTCGAACTATAGAACACTCGAGTGAGATTACCCCTACACCTTTTGGTAAGCTAGGAGGAAAGGAAGATTCAACTCCTATACTTTTTGATAAAATAAAAGTCTACGAGAAGAAACTTGACTAACATGGCAGGAGAGTTTCTCTACTCCAATATGTTTTCCACGATAAATTCATTAGGTTAATTTGAAAAAAAAAAAAAAAAAGTCTTCTTGAGTCGTCGGTGCTCCAACAGTATTGTCACGGCCACCATGCAGAAGACTATACAACTCTCTTTATTCTTCTCGGATCTATTGTAAGATTTATTATTTATTTATTTATTTTTGTAATTTTCAATTTATATATATATATTTTTAATAAATTTATATATGGTGTCAAGAAAGTTTAGCTTAGTGGATAGTAACTTCGTTTATTAGTGGGTAGTAACTTCGTTGATAATTCGAGAGTTCATGAATGTGAGACATGCTAGAGACAAAAATCCTCAAAATTTCAAAAGAAAAAAAAAAAAAAAAGAATGAATTATACATGGTATATATGTGATACCAAACTCAAGTTAGGGGTAATTTATGAATTTTAAAATTTTTATTTATTATTAGAGGTTATGGATTACGTAATTATTAGTATTTATCGATAAATTATTTGATCTGATAAAAAGTCCGTCTTGAGATTTAATGAGTTATTTAATCTAATAAAGGGTTCTATAGATTTTAGGTTTTAATATTTAATAGTTATTTTTATTTTTACTTTTTTAAGATAAATCATATAGTCATGTATTTAAGAGACAAATTTGTGAGAAAAGTCATTAAATAAAATTCAATTGAGAAGTACTAACGATGTTGTAATTCAGAGATAGAATAGTTTAGACATCATACATTAATTCAAGATTGTAGAGGTGGACATCAAACTTCAATTTTTTTTGACAAATTTCCTAAATTTGTTTTGTTTTAAAAATAAAATTATTTTCTTGAATCTTTGAATAATTTTTATTTTTATTTTTTTTAAAAGGAGACATGAGTGCCATGCCAGGTTCACCTCCTTTTATTATTATTATTATTATTACAGTTAATTGATTATATTTATATATAAAAATTTTCGTTTTCGTTTTCTTTATTTACTTATTTTTAATGATAAGAGTAAAGATTATTTTATTATTACTAAAGATTTATTTCTCTTATTCTTTTAAATTTTGTTGAAAATTTTTAATTTTGGTTTTTATTTTCTTTGATTTCTTGAAAATTTTTGATTAAATTTATTTAAAGTCTTCACTATAAAATACGTTTTTGGCTCATGTGTATTTAGAAATTAGTTGGATGAAACATGTTTCCAAATTATAAGTTATGAACTCATTGAGCATGGTAAAAAAGATCACACTTTGATAAGTTTTGACTGTCTTGGCGGGAGTATGGCTAGGGCCGAATTCAGTTAAACCAACGAATGTCTATACTTGCTTGAGCCTACTAAAAGAAAAGGATTTGAATTTGTGATATTTTGTTTGTCTGTTTTGATTTGTTAAAGAGAAGCTCTTTTGATTTATTAATTGATATTTTGAAAATTATTCCTTTTCAGTTACTGATTTTCTGTTATTTTGGAAAATAAGGAAATTGGATATTCTGTTTATTCACTGGAGTTTCTAGCTCACCCTGTCCCCCTTATTTCTCCTTTTTGCAGATGCTAGTGACGATGAGTAAGAGAATAAGTGGAAACTTCGATTCTCGGAATTAGATTAAAATTTTACTTTGGGATTGTACCCCCTAACTTTGTTTTAGAATTTCTATGGAAAATTATAGTTATGATATTGTCTTTGTATTTATTTTTGGGATTATCTCTTGTATTGAGGATTTAGATTCTTTGTGCTCTTAGGGAAAACTTTAAGAATACCGTCGTGCCGCGCCACGATTTTGGAGCATGACAATATATATATATATATTGGTATTGAGTTAGAGTTTGATTTAGTATATATATATATATATATTTTAAAAATTAGGGCTATATTTGGATAAGCTTTCAATTGAAAAAAAAATGGCTTATTCGAAACAAATTATCATTTAAAATGAATCTTGTCCCCTATTTTTTTAAATTGAATTTTATGTTGGAAAAAGTGGGGTTAAATATATAGGGTATAATGATTATGTGTGTAAGAGAATGTTTTTTTTTTGTAAAAAGTGTATGAGAGTGATTTTATTAATAATATATATTTTTTAAATAAGGTGGGGCCCACAACCTTTATAGGTATATTTTATAGGTGTGTTTTTTGGGGACAAATTTTTTTTCAAAACAAATGGTGTCCAAATGTGCTGGTGTATTAGAGACAAACATTCTTCACTCAACTTAAGTTGAAAGCTTATACAAATATAGCCTAGGATAGTAGTTAGGGTTAGGAAATACATTTTAGATGAAGAGTATCGCAGTTATTTTAGTTAAATTCAAATTTAGTTGATATAAATAAGTTTAGCTAATTAGTTAGATTTAAGATAAAATATAATGAAATTATTATATTACGGTACTAAATATATTAAGTTAGATAAATTTTGGTAATGAAGTTAGTTATTATAGTTTGGAAAATTGATAAATTTGATTTTTAATATTTATGATTTTAGTGTGGTTGGTCTCTTTTCTTTCTTATATATATATATATATATTGGATTCTTAATATATAATAAAGAAAGAATGGTGAATTTAGTCCCAAACATTTACTTCATTTTCATACTTTGTCCCAAACTTTTTTTTTGTGGATTAAGTTCCTAACTTTTGAAAGCGTGTGTATTAGGTCCTTTCAAATAATATTTTTTTTGGAAAGTGTGAGGTCCTTTGTAAGCAAGTTGAGAGATAAAAAAAAAAAAGAAAAATTTTAATTCTTGACTAAATAAAAGACCCAATTTAAATTCAAAATAAGTGAAATATTTAAAATAAGTTGTAATTCAAACACACCCTTAATTTTTCAAAGGAAAAATAGCCGGTTCAGTCCCAATATTATTTTTGACCAGTCGATTCAGTCCCTAAATTTTATTTTTAGCCAAATGTCATCCCCAAACCTTTTTTAACCTTCTAAATTAGTCCTTTAGCCAGTTTTTAATCAAGTAACCGGAAATTTTTTTTTTCAAAATTAGAAGGGTATTTTGGGAAAAGTAAAAACCCATCTCCATCACCAAACCCATCCCCATTTGATTGCAGAAAACATCTCGGAACCCCATCATCGTCCATGAACTGAAAAATCCGTCTTGTGCAGAAAATAATATTTGTCTGTCCTATTCTCTCTCAATTCTCATGGCTGGCCGTTACGATTCAAATCCTTTTGACGAAGAAGAAGTTA
>JAXGGT010000131.1:7110436-7124659 GCA_035583425.1 Marsdenia floribunda | reverse complement strand
ACATTTTAATTGCTATACATGATAGGTAAACTTGCCTCAAGTGTGATTCAAAGTGACAAATTATGTTAATGATGCATGTTATGTTGATAATATCTTACTTAAATCATATATACTTAAATCACATCATATATCTATATATATAATATACCATTATATATATTTTATTGATTATTGTACTTTATAATTTTTTTATATTAGAAAATAATTTAATTTTTATTATTTATTTTGTATTAAAATTATTGTATTATTTATAATTTTATTTTTTATATTTATATATTATATTTTAATAATACATAAAAAATTACATATCGCCTGATACGCGACCGAGTCACCGATACCGTTATGGATCAGTAACCTTGGATACCGTCACCAATACCGCAACTCCGAACCATGCTTTGGAACCAGCCTTAGGAGCAGCGCCAATTACGGGTAAAAAGTGCGCACCATCTGGCGCGCTGATCGTTCTTCTTGAATGAAACCGGTCGGGAAGTGGAGGAAAAAGGCCGATTACGGTTGTCGCTCGCCGCTACTACCGGGGTCTCGGTTAAACGCTGAACCCTAACCCTCTTCTACTCAAGGAGAAGAAATGAAGACAGAAAATGAAACCAAATCTGTATTTTTGTTTTTAAACTTAGAGAAGAAATGAAAGATAAGGAGAAAAGAAAAATATTTTTTAGAAAAAAAAATTGTTGGCTGCCACACTGTAAAAAAAGGGGGTAAATCTAAAAAATTTTAACCCAATCTGCCACTTTTGAAAATTATTTTGGGCTTAAAACGATGGCCCGACCGCCGTTTCTAATTGAGTTGGGCTATCGTTTTTGAGTCAAATAAATAAAAAAAAATATTATTTAGGATTTAGGGTTACAGTATATTTTACTATATTAAATATTTTTAAATACTTAAATAATGTAATAATTATTAGATATCTAATTTGATAATAATAATCGAAAAAATTTAATCATTTCATATATAAAAGTATAACATTTCATAATTGTAAGTTACGATGTATATATCTATATATTATATAAGGAATATCTTGTTATATATATATATTAAATAATTAATCTGACTGTTGGATATAATCTTATATATAAATTATTTATATTGACAAACTTTTATTTAAATTGGATATTATTTCATGTGCCACCCATTTATATTTGTATATTTAATACCGAAATTCACATATTTTTTTATTTTACAAAAAAAAAATTAATCTAAACGTTTGATTTGTTAAACATACAAGAAAAACTACACCTACAAAATTTGAAACCAATCTGATACTATTTCATGTGTCATCCATCTACTTTTGTAATTTTAATATCGAAATATACACATTTTTTATGTTATAAAAATCAAACATTTAATCCAACTGTTAGATTTATTAAAATTAATTTATAAATAAAATCTAAAAAATTTGAAGCCAATCCGATACTATTTTATGTGTCATCCATCTACTTTCGTAATTTTAATATCGAAATATACTTATTTTTTTTATTTTATAAAAATCAAACAATTAATCCAACCGTTAGATTTATTAAACATATATTAAAAATAAAATCTACAAAACTTGAAGCCAATCCAATATTATTTCATGTGTCATCAATCTACTTTCGTAATTTTAATATTAAAATATACACATTTTTTTATTTTATAAAAATCAAACATTTAATCCAACCATTAGATTCATTAAAAATATATTAAAAGTAAAATATACAAAATTTGAAGCCAACCTGATATTATATGAATATTGATCGAAGTTATAAACTTAGTTTTTGAGCTTAATCCACGCTTTGTAACCGCCGTATTTGCGCAAATGAGGCGTCGTATATGCCTAATATAATACAACTCTTATAAATCCGTCATATTGAGTCACCAAGACCGCCATATTTGCCAAACCAAATACGATGGTTCACAACACCATCGTATTTTGTCACCAAGACTACCATATTTTCCAAAACAAATACAACAGTTCACAAAACCTCTGTTTTAGACTGGCACATTTTCCAAAAAACTATCAAAAACGACGGTTGAGGGACAAACCGTTGTATTTGGCCAATCAAATACGACGGCCACGAAGCCGCCGCATTTGGTATCCAAAAACGACGGTTTTCAGCAGCCGTATTTGGTAACCATCGAATCTACCAACTTTTTTTGTAGTGAGAGAGAGAGAAAAAAATGCAACAAATTAAAGAGAGTTTTGCAACCTTTGTGCATGAAACAACTATTAGACAGATTAATTATCTTAGAAAAGGAAAAATATATTGTATTTGATATATAAAATGATATTGATATTGTGCATATCACGAGAAGGCATGTAAAACACGAGAAAGATAACCAAAACATAGGACGGAGGAGAGAGTAAGAGAGAGGTCACCAAAACCTACATAAACTTGTCATAGTCTTGTGAGTACCCTGGATGAGGCCGCTTGTAAAGCTTGAAGTGCAGCCCATACAACATAAAAAAAACAAAAAAAAAAAAAAGGGTGGCAAATTAAGCTCTATTCGAAATAATTAAAGTCTACAGTATCTATAAAATATTGGGAGGCTAAACCTAAAAATCAAGAAAATTGAATTTTATTTTTCTAACTCATGAAAATCATACATATAGATGATGAAGAACAATACATATATAAAATATGTCTACTATATGAATCTATTTATTAGTGTCTATTAAATAAATAAAATGTTGTTAATTTTGGCTATCCTATTTCTCATTTTGGATCACACGATATAGATATCCTTATACACACTTTCTTTACTTTACTTGAGAACCTAAGACTAAGACAATTTTTAATTAACAATAAAAAAAAAAAAAAAAGTCTCTTCAAAAAGAATGGTTCAAATTTGTCATCAAGTTAAAGGTTAAGATTATATTATAACTTAAAATAATTTAATACTTTGTTATTTTTAATAATTTAATAATTTATCAAAAGTTATTTTTGATATACAAGACATATATCAACTCTATTTCACACCACTGTCACATATATATGAAGTAATTTACATACTTTGTTATTTAGCAAAAAAAAAAAAAAAAAAAAATTACATACTTTGTTTAATTAAGACATATTTATCGTAATTATGATTTACAATCATAACCTTATAAATAAGAATACATCACTAGTTGAATTATGCTCGTTATTGATCATTTTTAGGGCAAATTAGTAAAATACTTAACTTCCAAAAAAACTCATTCATGTTTATCACGGGATATCTTTGTCTGGATGGGAATGGGATTGCACGGCCTGAATTCTGAACCAAACCCTACCAAATTAAATTAAAGCCATTTTCTCTCATTTTTTTTTTTTAATTTTTTTTAAATTTTTGAACAATTTATTGCAATAACCAATAGTAACTAAATGAAAAAAAAAAGTAAAAATAATAAGTGAAATTATTTTTTTAAAAAAAAAAAGATAAGTACAATTATTAAAAGAAATTAAAAAAAAATAATTAAATTGTACACAATTAATTTTTGACTACCTAACAGGGCACAATTATTAACATGAAATCTATAGCTTGTTTTGTGGTGCAACAGACATAAGAAATATAACACAGCAATGCAATGATCTAACATGAGGGTGGCAGTCTAATCGAGTCTGGAACTACTAGTTGTACTTGGAACGGAAAAAATATTTTCAATCTCTTAACCTACTTAATACCCAAAAAATCCAAAAGCTTTGTACCATACCTATTTTATAGGGTCTCATGTCTAAACCAAATATGCCCTATCCGAACTTTTAATTTTTTAAAAATAATTTAATTATTTTAAATTTAATATTTATATTTAAATGAATTATAATATAGTTTATATTATTATAATAATTTATAATATTTAAAATATAATTTAACTATATTCATAATTGATAATTCATACGAATTAAATTATAAATTAAAATATAATATTTTAAAATTATCAATGTTGTAAAAAAAGAATACAAAGTTAAAATTGAAAATAAAAATATAAAAGATACTCTCTTTTCAATAAATTGAAAATAAATAATATAAATTAAATTAAAAAATATTTAAAAAATCAATATATTCTTATTAATAATAATATAAAAAAAATATCTCAAACACCAACACCATAATTAATATATGATATTAAATTTTATACACTTAATTTACATATTATGACGTCAGGTATGTGTCGGATATGGTATTTATAATTCTAATCTCGTATTCCGATCTAATTATTATTTAATTTTTAGGTAAGGGTAGGGTTCGAGCCAGGATATGAAAAAGATAGACTGATACATATTATTTTTAAGGTTAACCCATAATAGAATTCTGGTATTTTAAACCCATTGATAGGTCTACTTGAGGGCAGCTGTCTGAAAAATCTTTGTTTATTTTTTCCCTTTATAAACAGCAAACCCGTTTCTTCTTATGACCAGAAACTTGAAAACACTTAAAGTAAAAAAAAAAAAAATGAAGATTTTAGCACTAATTTTGTGCTATTCTTACCTCATGATGAGTCTTGCTTTACCAATGTTGGCACAACAATGCCGGTCCGCAATAAAACTTTGTGCCATTGTTTCTACACTTACAAGGCTTTTATAAAAGCAACTAAATCTTTCCCCAGTTTTGGCAGCACAGGTAGTGTTGAAACCCGTAAAAGAGAGCTCGCTGCATTTTTTGGTCAAACTTCACACGAGACTACAAGTAATATTTTTAGAACATTTTACAATTTATGTTAGAAAAATTGGTGAATTTGGTCTCTAATGTTTATAGTTTTGGTGTTATTGGTCCCTTTTCTTTATTTTTTATTTAATAGGTTCCTAATGTATAATAAATTGGTGCATTTGGTCCCTTTATCTTCACAAAATCTAATTATTTGGCAAGTTAAATTTTGTGAAGGGATAGACAAAATGTACCAACTTATTATACATTGAGGACTTACTAAATTAAAAATAAATAAATAAATGATCAATGACACCAATAATCAAAAGATGGGAACAAATTGACCGATTTTCCATTTAAATGTTAATGTAGTATCAAAACCCAAACTTTTAGGTCTGACTCCTATCTTCTCTATTTGTTGCTTGTATATTGTGTACACGTTAAGTTTTGTTTAAAAAAAAAAAAAAAAAATTATGTTCAACTCATTGGTGTGCAATGAGTAGTTAAATTTCACATTTTTGGAAGTGATAATTAACAATTTAATTCAATTTAACACTTTTTACTATCTACTCTAAAAATTCAAACCGATCGATAAAGTGTTACTCGTGTAAATTGAATACAAATTTTCTTCTTATTTGATACCCTAGCTGTCTCTTCAAGTTCATTTCTGTTTGGTGGAAGGGTTTTAAAGTTTAAAAAATTAAAAATTAAAAAATAATAAAAAAAAAAGTTTGTTTGTTTATATATTGGCTGGGGTACTATAGGTGGTTCGACTTCTGCACCGGAGGAACCATATTCTTGGGGTTACTGCTTCACGGAAGAAATCAATGATAAGAGCCCCCATTGTGTTCCAAGTTCACAATGGCCATGTGTACCTGGGAAAAATTACTATGGTCGTGGTCCAATTCAAATTTCTTAGTAAGTTACATTCTTATTTATTTTTTTAATGGATCAAATTTTAGAGTTGATACCAATTTATCAAAATGAATTAAAGATCTTGAATATTTTATTCTTGTCTTTTGCTCTATTTGTAAATTATTATTCACATGTTAAACTTTTTGTTATGGAAATTTGTGTTCGACTCAAACATGAGAAGATGTATTAATTTCTTTCTACGAACATATAAACTTTTAAAATAAGTAAGAATTTAACTCGATTTTGATAGCAATTACAATTATGGCCATGCTGGGAAAGCTATAGGTTATAATTTGTTGAACGATCTAGATAAAGTTTTGAGAGATGTAGTAACTTCTTTCCAGACAGCAATTTGGTTTTAGATGACTGCACAACCACCAAAACCTTCTTGCCATCAAGTCATGACCAACCAATGGAAGCCAACAGCAGCTATTACCGGAGCTTGTCGATTTCCTGGCTATAGTGTAGTTACAAACATTATCAATGGCGGACTTGAATGTTGCAAAGGATACAATGCTAGGGTTGCAGACAGAATCGGTTTCTACAAGAGATATGTCAATATATTGGGAGTAAACTATGGTAATAACTTGGACTGTTATAACCAAAGGCTGGGTTTTTGCCTAAAATAACCCTATTTTCAAACATAACTCCACGAATAGTCCACTTTTAAACTTATAGAAATTTTTAGTCTAAACACACACGAGACATGCGTTTTTAAACAGCTAACGCATGCTCGGTGTGCATTTTTACTGAATTTAAAATAAAAAAAAAACATGCCAGTTGTCCATAAAAAATTAATGCACATGACATATGCGTTTTCATCCAGTCAGCATGCCTAGTCATCATTTATGACGCACATACAATTAGTTTATCAGTGAATTTTTTTAACCTTTTGCCCGAACTAATGTCCCTCTTTCTTCTCTTCTCTCTATGTTTTTTATCATTCTTTCTCTCTAAACTCTCTAGATTTGAGGCCGAGAAAGGGAGGATCTTTTTGCATTTCGACACACAGAAAGACACAATTTTCTTCTTGAAAAACTTGGGTAAGTTTGATTTTGAATTGGGATGTTAATTTTCATTTTTTTTTTCTTTCCGTTTGGGTGTTAATCTTTGCTATTTTTTTTTCTTTCCTTTGCGCCATTATTCTCTTCTATTTGTTGTTAATCTTTGCTGCATTGTTCCGGGTGAAATGGTATTACGCTGATATCCCGCATATCTTTTGTCAATAACCTAATTGTATTTTAGGAAAATATATCTTTGTAATTGGTAGGATTTTTAGGAGATGATTTGGGATTCTTAGGGTTGTTTTGTACTATATATACTTCATTATTCTAAATAACAAAGACAAGAAAGTGTGAATAACTTGTCATTGTATCAATGGATTTTACTTCAAGCAGATAGTGACCTCAGTCTAGAGGGTGTTGTGACTCAGATTGGGCAAGTTGTCAGCTTACACGTCATTCCTTAACAGGATGGTTTGTGTTGCTTGGTTGCTCTCCGGTGTCATGGAAGACCAAGAAGCAACAAACAGTGTCTCTATCATCTGCGGAGGCTAAGTATAGATCGATGGCGGCAACTGTGTGTGAATTAAAGTGGCTCAAACAACTTTTAGGTGACTTAGGTGTGTGACATTTGAAGGGTATGGAATTACGTTGTGATAGTCAGTCGGCCTTGTATATTGCTCAAAATCCTGTTTTCCACGAACGAACAAAGCATATCGAAGCCGACTATCATTTTATTCGAGACGCAGTGACTGAAGGGTTAATTTGTCCATCATATGTTCCCACTAGTGTTCAATTGGCAGACATTTTTACCAAAGCTTTGGGGAAAGCGAAATTTGAGTTTTTACTTCGCAAGTTGGGTGTTCAAGATCTTTACGCTCCCACTTGAGGGGGGGGGGGATTACATTAATATCCCGCATATCTTTTTTCAATTGCCTAATTGTATTTTAGGAAAATATATCTTTGTAATTGGTAGGATTTTTAGGAGATGATTCTGGATTTTTAGGGTTGTTTTGTACTATATATACTTCATTATTCTGAATAACAAAGACAAGAAAGTGTGAATAACTTGTCAAATGGGTTGTGAAACTTATAGTCTCATCTTCTCCAACGAAATAATTTTGAGATTTTATTGGACAATGGTAATTGACACTTGTAAGGGGTCTTAAAATTAGTGTTGAATGCTGCAACTGTATGCATCTGAACTTCAGATACAAGTATTTAGAAATAATTGACTTACTTAATTTGAGAAAATATCAACAAAATTCAGTGACTTGCTACGTGATAATTTCGTTCTTTGCTTTGTGCAATTGACTTACCATCTTTGTGATACCAAATTGATACTTTTCACGGCCTTATAAAAAAAAAAATTTTGGGATAAAAACACATGTTCAAGCTGCGTTTTTTTGCTGATATGGCCGGCCAGGTGGATAATGCACAATTGGTTGACTTGCTGATTGGACGCTGACTGTGCAAAAATGCACACTGCATGTGCATTTTTTTGTACACGTGGCAATTTTTTTTTTCTTATTTTAAATTCAGTAAAAATGCACACCGGGTGTGCACTAGCCGTTTAAAAATGCAGGACCCGTGTGCGTTTAGACTAGAAATTTCTATAAGTTTAAAAGTAACTATTTATAGAGTTATGTTTAAAAATAGGATTCTTTTAGACAAAAACCCAATTTTGGTTCTTCAATCAATCAATGTACCGACAAAAACTGTCAGCTTAGTGATATCTAAATATCATCATCATGCTTGTCCCATGATGCTTCAATATATATATATATATATTATCCTTAATTTTAATATAATATTTCTCTTTTAGACCATGGCATAAAATACATATTATGTTTTGTTTTGTTTTTTTTCTTTTTCATCTCGTGATTTTTACTTTAGCAACAATTATTCAATTTTTGAATATTTATAAGTGAAATATTTACTAATTCAAATATTTTTATCATCCATAATTTTATGTAAAATTTATTTATTATTAAAATTTCTGTAATTACATTTATAAATAATTATTATAAAAATGACTTTAGACAATAATTTATTAGTTATGTCAAATTAAAGTCAAAACATATTTTAGTCTTTTTATCTAAAAGACATCAATTTTTATGTTTTTCTTAAAGAATTTATTTTCTTATTTGTGACAAGTAAAAAATAAAATCATATAATGCAAAGAAAATTAATGTCAATGACTTCTTTTATTGACCTAATCTTATATTTATCATATAATTAATTTCTCTATACTTTTCTTTTATCCATATTCTAAAGTATGAGTAAGGAGTGAATAACAATAATAATAATAATCACATACCTTAAATATGAAACTTACTAAGATTAGAAACACTATTGTAAAAAAACTTTCATAACTAAAACTTCTAATAACATTATAAAACTTGTAAATAAGACAAGAAGGCGTAGCTTAATCGGTAACAATCTTGCATATGATGTAGAATGTCATAAGTTTGAGTCACGAAAACGAAAAAGGTTCATAATTATAAAATTAAAAAAAATAAATAAAAGAAAAAAACTTCTTGTCACGCCCCAAAACTGAGACATAACACGACTGTACCCTCAAGTTTTCTCCCAAGAGCATAAGTTCTATATTTTAACTCAAAACACAAATAAAATTCTCAAACGAAAAGGAAAAACAACAAATTCAAATCCTTTATTAAGTCCCAAAAGAAATTCTAAAAAAAAATACTTCGATCTCCCAAAGGACCACATCATACTTAGGGGTACAACCCTCTGTCTTCAAAGAAAACACTCTGGCATTTGGTTGGGGTTCATATACTTCGTTGGTTGTCTAAGCTTACTTGAACCCGCTGGTGCCATTTCAAGACATTCCCCAATTTTGTGTCCTAATGCCACATTTCAAGCGTGCTCCAGTCTTCCATCTGCACTCGCCAAGATGAATATTATTGCAAGTTTTACATGGCTTGCGTTGACCTCCAGTTGCACTTTCTTGAATGGAAACTTCCTCACTTCCAACTGAGGACTCTTTGAGGTAAACTTTGAATTTTAACTTTGATTTCTAGTTGGCCTCGGTCTCTTAAGTATCCTAGCAGCATCAACCCTCTTCTACCTCCACACTGATAGCAATATCATATATATCAATATAACTTTGCGATGGAACAATAGTCATTTTACCTTGAATTCTCCCAAGTAATCTATCTCGAAATCGTAGGAGTTTGAGATTCTCATTAGCTATAAAGTCTGGAACAAATCTCCGAAAGGAATTGAATTTGGCTGGATATTTCACAACTAACATTCCTTTTGTTTACTTCAAGTTGCAAAACTCTCTTTGATGTTCCAATCAAAGAGTCTCCGAAAGGTACTTATCCAAGAAAGCCTTACTAAATATCTCCCAAGTTAGAGGACGACCCTCAACGACATATGCTAGTGCAACACCTTTCCACCATCTCTCTGCCTCTCCAGTGAGGAAAGAAACTGCTAAATCTACCTTCACATCCTCAATCACCTCAAGTACTTGGAAATTCTTCTCTAAATCCTTGAGCCACTTCTCTACAAGTTCTAGTGTAGCAGTTCCCTCAAAAATTGACATGCTTACCTTCTGCAGTAGCTCATAACATGATCTTATCCCATCCTCAGCTTGCTTAGGCCAATGTTCCTACTTCACTAACTACCTCAACTGCTCTTCAACAATCAGACTGTGAACCAGTCCCAAAACTAGTTCCATTATATATAAAAAATTGGTTATTGAAAAAACCATGCTAAAAAATTTAAACCGCTTTAGATCGATCGGTCGGACTGGTTGGACCGTGAAGCAGCCGGTTAAAGATTGAACCGGTCGAGTTGGTGTTTAACAATACCAT
The DNA here is from genome assembly GCA_035583425.1 of Marsdenia floribunda. Lineage (NCBI taxonomy): Eukaryota > Viridiplantae > Streptophyta > Magnoliopsida > Gentianales > Apocynaceae > Marsdenia > Marsdenia floribunda. Next base: position 7,114,281 of record JAXGGT010000131.1, on the reverse strand, counting down.
TTCAAATTAGTAGTGCTGGCAGCCTTGGGATCAATTTGCTGAGCCTGAACTTCCTTTTTCTCTGGAATTGCGGTTGCATATTTCACCGCCTGTGCTTTGATGTCGTGCACGTGGAGCTTTTAGCAATCAGAGAAGGTCTTTTATTGGCACTACACCATCATCTCCAACTACTGACCATCAAATAGAATTCACGAACAGCCATCACTCTGCTAGAAAACAATACAAATTATAAACTAAGTTTTTTGATTATGACTGTAGATCTATGATGGAGAAGCTGGGTCAAGTTCAGGTGGTGCATATTGACTCAGGGAAGGGAACAGTGCAGCGGACTGAAGAGTGATGCTAAAATTGCAAGTATACAATCTATCAAAGTAATAAAATATCGATCCCACAAGGACTGTTGTTTAACTGCTAAAATATCTTTCTTTATATTCTACTTAGACCAAAAATAATATCTTTGGATTTAATTATCTACTAAAAATAAACAAAAAGATATTTATGAAATAAATAATTAATAATATGAATAGACTAAGACTTATTTGATCCAACCTACTCCTTTTATGAAAGATAATAGTTAATTTGTATTCAATTTAATTCTCAAGTTTGTTTCCGGTAGAATCTCCAAATATAGACTAGACCTAATTCCTTAGTGAAAAGTCCCTAATTTTATTAAGTAAATCAATCAAATTCCCTTGTGATTTTTAAAAACAAAACCGCATAAAACTCTGTGGAATTCCCTAACTTTTAAAGGCTAGAAACTGCACAATAGAAATCGAATATATTCCTAGTCAATTTTACTATGTGTTATTATCACCTTCTTTCAATTCAACCTATTCTCTGCCGATGTGTAGGTTCAATCTAATATCACGTAATTATTGATTAGATAATTACAGGCATTAAGAACAAGCAATAATAATAAACAGGGACTCGAGATTAATATTAATAATAATAAATTAAACTATGAAATCCATAAAAGTTTCGGCCTACACAAAAGGCCTTAGTCACGATAAAATCTAGCTACTCATAGCTAGAATAAAACACATAATTATTTCTAACATAAGAGAGATAAAGAGTAGAGAGAGTTTTGCTGGGTTGCTTCAATCTTCAAGTAATCTCTGGCTTCTCCCCCCTTCTTTTTTGATTCTCCTCTAGGTCCTTATTTACAGAGAATAAAATAGAAGTCTACTATAAATAAATCTCTTTGACTATTCTAATTGGACTCGGATAGGAAAAATAGAAGTCTAATATAATTGGACTCTGATGTCTTCTAGTCTTCTTGATTTCTCCAATGACTTTATTTTGTCATTATCTTCTCCAAATCATATATATACCAAGATTCTTGATATTTTGATATATTTTTAGCATTATTGAAAATTTTATCCCTACAAAATAAAATATGATAATAATTAAATGTTCTATCAATAAAATCAGATTTATCACTGCATTTAATCACAATTAAGGATAAATATATCAAATAAAAGTCTATATAATTTAGGTATATCAACTCCCCCATACTTAGCTCTTTGCTTGTCCTCAAGCAAAATTGTAGAATATGAATCATAATCAAAGTTAAATAAAGAGCAATGGATAATCATCTAATCAATCATATTATAATAAATATCTCACTATTTCTCGCATCTCAAAAAAACTGAAAAGAAATCATAGAAATAAAAGTATGATCCATATAAAAGTTCAATCAATCTATACAATACTTGTCACTTAACAAGACAATATGGCTCAAAATAAGTTAAAAAATTGTTTTTTCATTGTAAAACCAATTGAACCAAACCATGGATCAAAATAACAACTCTTGATCAATAAAAAAAATAAACACAACCATAGGCTTGTAAATTTACACATTCTCCACTAATTAAAATCAATCAACCAACTTGGGTCAAATAGGAATTTTAGCTTGTAACGTTAGGCTCGGAAGTTGGTTAACAAACGAAGGATAAAAGGATAAAAAAATGTAAGAGTAAGAGAATGAGTTAAGATAAACAACTTCCAGATTATTCTTCTCTTTTAGAAATAGTGAGCATATATATCCCTTCACATTTTTCATCATAATATTGCTTATCAAATCCATAATGTACTTCATCTATAAAAGAATTTCAACTCCTTGCTTCTTTCTTTCTTTTCTTTTACTTGGTGAGTGAGTTTGTTTTACCTCACCTTTTGCTTTTTTTCAAACAATCGATTTTTTTTTTTTCTTTCTTTGTCATCAAGTTATTCAACTTTTCAAATGTATTCCCATCCTCCTTTTTATTTTTTTTCTTCATCAACAATAAATTTCTCACTCTTCATCAAATATTTTCCGTCATATTTCAAAAGAAATGTGGGCCCTACATTCTCTTGTAAAGTGTATAAGGATATAAAAGTAAATAAACGAGGCTAATGTCAAAGAAATTTAAATAGTTATGTAACTATTCTCAATTTAGGCTCAAAAAGGGATCTAGGGATTCATTTTTAATAAGGTAGGTATATAAAAGCTCAAATGAGTCAAAGAAGGCCTTATGTCATCCCCAAGTCGACTAATTAATCTTATTATTTCGCCTCAAACATGCAAAAAAAAAAAAATTCTAGTGTGCAAAAATAAAATTAACCAAAAGAGTTATTTATCCCATAGTAAAATCCAAAAGAATCTTACAATATTTAAAAAAATTATTCAACAATTTTCAAAGAGCCTCATACCTCATCAAAATCAAAAGTAAGTATAAACTCAATTAAACATCTATAATTTCACATACCAAAGTCACTAATCATTATTTTTTAAAAAAAATGTGATCAATAATAAATATATCATCATAATTAATTGATAGATAACTACCAAAGCTCAATACTAAACTTAATTATGTCCATGAAAATATCAATGTGCAATTATTTCAAAAGATATTTGATATTTCAAGCTCACGAAAATAATATCAAAATATTAAATAATTTATTCTATCCCCCACATTTAAAATTCACATTGTTCTCAATGTGAAAATAAACAAATAGGAATATAGAAGAGAGAGTACTTCCCTTTCGTTAGCATAGATGAACCAATGGGGTAATAAATTGTTGTTGACCCATTATCTGAAGAAGTAAAAATTTTCTTGTAAAAGTTTGAACACCTAAAATCAAGTCCAAGAAAAGAATTAATGAAAGAGAAAAATAAATAAATAAAAGAAAAGAAAAACTTAAAATTAAAATTAAAATTAAAAAAATTAAAAAGAGAATAAAAATAGTTCTCGTTTATAGTCTCAAGCTTGACTTCCTTTGTTATTTTTTTTATGTTGGAAAATAATGGGGTTGAAGATGCATATTATTCAAAGGAATCATGTATCCAATATCTTCTTTTACTTCTTCACAACTCTTTGAGATTATACTACTTTTATCTTCTATTCTCGTACCTCCTTTTGAAGTTTCCCATAAAGAAAAAGAGCTTTGTTCAAATTTAAGATCATCTGGAGGTTTTTCTTTTCTTAGTAACTTAGTTTCCTCTATATCCAACTTGTGACAACTCCTTAACTTCTCTACATAAAAATTATCCTGCAAGAAATTCTCAATTGATTTGTTAGTAGAGTTAACAAAATTTATAAATGCATTACAATGAGGAGTTCTACCACAATTATTTGCATTAAAAATCACATTTTTATCTCTAATTCGAAAGATCATCTCGCCTTTTCAATATCAAATAAGGCTCTAGCAGTACTTAAAAAAGGTCTACCCAAAAGTAATGGCAAATGATTATCATTATCCATATCAAGCACAAAGAAATCCACATAAAATGAAAATTTATCGATTTTAACAATAACATCTTTGATGATTCCATTAGGGATTTTGGTAGACGTATCAGCCATTTG
>JAXGGT010000131.1:7091465-7103096 GCA_035583425.1 Marsdenia floribunda | reverse complement strand
AATTAGGTGGACACTTATATTCAAGGTGATTTCTCCTTGAATTTCCAATGTGGGACTTGGGTTTGCTACCCAACAATTATCATGTTACCTAATGGACAAAATTAACAATCAATAATGCTATATTTTCCACTAAGTCTCAAAGAAACTTGTTGAGTTTTAAAGATATTCGTTCCAAAAAGAGGGAAACAATAAGTATCTCTATATTACAAGCATTGTATCCAATAAGAAAATGGTATTAGAAAAATTAAATGTGTTTTCTTATGGCTTGTATTATACAAGAACTAGTGCAATTGAAACACATGCCACAATAAACGAGAAGTTTACTGATTCAAATACCTTTACTATCTGGCATGACCGGTTAGGGCATCCTGGTTCAAATATGATGCAAAAAATTATTGAAAATTCACACGGACACTGATTGAAAAACCTCTAAAGATTTTTCAATCAAAGGAATTTTCATGTGCTGCTTGACATCACTAGCAAAAGTTCAAACTTAATCCCCAATGTCTCTAGAAAGAATTCAAGGTGATATATGTGGACTCATTCATCCTTCATGCGGACCATTTTGATATTTTATGGTCTTAATAAACGCATCTAGTAGATGGTCTCATGTATGTTTGTTATCAACTCGCAACCTGGCATTTGCAAAATTACTTGCTCAAATTCTAATGCTCAAGCACAATTTCTAGATCATACGATTAAATCAATACGTCTTGATAATGCCAGTGAATATTCATTTCAAGCATTCAATGACTATTGTAAGTCAATTAGCATAAGTGTTGAACATCCTGTAGCTCATGTTCATACACAAAATGGATTAGTTAAATCATTCATTGTCTATGAGAAAAAAACTTCCCATTACTACTTGGGGCCATGCAATTTTGCATGCGACAACAATTGTGTGCATTAGACCTACAAGTTATCATAAATTCTCCCCATTACAATTGGCTTATGGTCGAGAGCCAGATATTTCTCATCTTAGAATTTTTGGATGTGCAGTATATGTTCCCATAGCTCCACCACAACGCACAAAGATAGGTCCTCAAAGGCGATTGAGAATATATGTTGGTTTTGACTCTCCTTCTATCATAAGGTATCTTGAACCCATGAAAGGAGACCTTTCTATAGCATGATTTGCTCATTGTCATTTTAATGAATCAAAATATCCAATGTTAGGAGGAGAAAGGGAAAAATAGCTTGGTAAGAGCATAACATGGAATACTTTGCAATATCTTGTTTCCTGTACAAAACAATGCGAAATTGAAGTTCAAAAGATAATCCATATGTAAAGTATAGTGAATCAACTGCCAGATGCATTTACTAACCTTAAAAAGGTAACTAAGTCACATATACCAGCTGCAAATACTCCTTTACGAATTGATGTCCCAGTAAGACAATCATTCAATGAAATATCAAATGAGTCTATAACACGACAGAAGCATGGTAGACCAATTGGTTCTAAAGATAAAAATCCCCGCACAAGAAAGAAAGAAAACCGTTCTACATGAGTTAATTGAACAAATTTACACTTCTCAAGCGTCAAGAGACATAGCAAATAGAATTACTCCAGAAGAAGTTCAGGTACTTGAAAATAATGAGAAATAAGAGAATAATGAGATATCAATAAGTTATGTCTATACGAGAAAACGATTGAGTCTAATAGAAATAAATGTTGACAATATATTTGTATATAATGTAGCACTATCCATTATGTATGATGATAATGATTATGAACCTACATCTGTCGATGAGTGTTGACGTAGATATGATTGGTTAAAATGAAAGGATGCAATTCAAGTAGAATTAAACTCACTTGCAAAATATGAAGTATTTGGACCTATACTTCGAACATCTGGAGATGTTATACCCATAGGGTACAAATGGGTATTTATACGAAAACGTAATGATAAAAATGAAATTGTGAGATATAAAGTACGACTTGTTGCATAAGGTTTCTCACAAAGACCTGGGATTGACTACGAGTTCACATATATTCTCTTGTGGTGGATGTAATTACATTTCGATACCTCATTAGTCTAGCAGCTAGTGAAAAACTTGATATGCGTCTTATGGATGTAGTTACAGTCTATTTGTATGGTTCACTTAATAATGATATTTATATAAAAATTCCTGACGAATTTAAAATACCTGAAGCATACAAATTTAATTCTTGAGAATTATATTTGATAAAATTACAAAGACCTTTGTATAGATTATAACAATCAGGGCGTATGTGGTACAATTTTCTTAATGACTATTTGGTAAAAGAAGGTTATCAAAATAACCAAATTTGCTCGTGTGTTTTCATTAAGAAAGAAAATTATGGATTTGCTATAATTGTTGTATATGATGATGATTTAAATATTATTAGAACTTCTAAAGAGATTTCAAGAGTGGTAGATTCTTTGAAGAGAGAATTTGAGAACAAATTTCTTTCTCAGCTTGTAGATCGAGAACTTGAAAAATGGAATTGAAATTCTTCATACATCAATCAACTTATATGAAAAAAGTCCTTCAAAGATTTTATATGAAAAAAGCACATCCATTGAGTATCCTAATGATCGTTCAATCAATTGATGTAAAAAAGGACATTTTTTGACCTCGTAAGGATAATGAAGAACTTCTTGGTCATGAAGTACCATATCTTAGTGCAATAGGTGCACTAATGTATCTTGATAATTATACAAGACTTGATATAGCTTTTGCTATTAATTTATTAGCAAGATTTAGCTCATGTCCAACTTGAAGATATTGGAATAGAATTAAACATGTATTTCGATATCTTTGAGGTACAATTAACATGGGATTATTGTATGTCAATAGTTCCAAACCTCAACTCATTGGTTATGTTGACGTTGGTTACTTGTCTGATCCACATAAGGCCAAATCACAAACAAACTATCTTTTTACTTGTGGAGGCACTGTTGTGTCATGGCGTTCTACCAAATAGACACTTGTTGCTATTTCTTTAAATCATGTAGAGATTATAGCAATTCACGAAACAAGTCATGAATGTGTCTGGTTAAGATCTATGATTCTACATATCCGGGAGACTTGTGGTCTATCTTCTGATAAGAAATCTCCTACAATACTCTATGAAGATAATGCTACGTGTATATCTCCGTTGAAGGAAGGATATATTAAACAGGATCGCATGAAGCATATTTCACCAAAATTATTCTTTACTCATGATCTTCAGAAGAATGGTGATATAGATATTCAATAGATTCGTTCAAATAACAACTTGGCAAATTTGCATACAAAGGCATTACCGACTTCAACATTTGAAAGATTAGTGCATTAGATTAGAATGCATCGACTCAGTGATCTTACGTAACTTTTGATCAGGGGGAGTGTACAAGGGAAGATGTAGTCTTTTTCCTTCAGTAAGGCTTTTTTCCCACAGGGTTTTTCTTTAGTAAGGTTTTATTGAGGCATATTCCTTGGATAATGGATACTCTTGACTCTCTCAACAAGAGTCACCACGATTGTGTCTATAAATATTACATTTTATTCATTTTGATAAGGGGTTGATAATACATTCTCTCTTCAAGACATTCTCTCTATTTTCTTATATTTCCCCTTTATTTTATAATATTTAGAACATTTTAATTATCATAAATAAATAAATAAATCTTTAAAAACTTAGGCTCATTCGTAATGAACAATTAAAAGTATTTATCTCTATATTGTATAATTGTGAATCTTAATTATTTAAAAAAGAATTTTAATATAATTTTTCCTAAGTAATGTTAAATCAATATTTGTAATCTATATATTAATATCTAACTATTTATCAAAGATTAATATTTAATGAAATAAAATATAAAAAATATTATTCAATTAAAATAATTTAGTGCATTGTTTAAGAAAATATTTTAAGTGAAAATAATATGAGAATTAATATAATTAAAACAAAACGTTAAATAATAATGTAAATGAGGTAAATTATTGAATCCTAATATTATTATAATATATTTTATATAATATAAATGTCCAATATTTATAAGAACAATAATAATTAAATTTATACCAAATTTATCTTTTTAACTATATTTTAAATATACTTTTAAAATGCAAAATTTTATCTATTCTTAAATTTAACATAATTGTCAAAAATGCTTAGCTCAACGGGTAGTAACTTTACTTATAATTCGAAAGGTCATGAATTTGACAGATATTAGATGAAAAAGTGAATTAAAATTAAAATAATTAAATACATAAAATTAAAATAATTAAATATATGATCTTATACATATAACTAAATAAAATATATAATTAGACATAATTTGACCAGAAACGATTGCTCTAATGATCGTATCTTCATATATAACAACAAAAGATTATCTACTTGAATCACATTAGAGACAAAAATACCTCAAAATTTTAAAAAAAATAAAAAAAGAAATTTACCCACAAATTTATTCTTTTTACCTTTTCTCCCTTTTTATCTCAAATACAGCCTCAAAACACAATATTAAAATACCTAGTGAATAATTAAAATTACAACAAACAAAGAAGATCAAATATTATAAAATAAAATGCAATATGGATTAATGTAATTTTTATTTTATTTTTAAAAATTAAAAAATTATATTTTTTCGAAACAAATCCGTTCAATTCTAACGGGACTTCTTCAAAAAACTCATTCGATCTAAACAGTCTTTTGAATAGGGATGGCAACGGGGACGGGGGTTTACGGGGACACCGTCTCCCATCCCCATCCCCGATTCTCACATGTACTCCCCATCCCCTGCAGGAAATTTTTTTTTCATACTGATGTAGCGGAAAATGCAATCAGATAAAAACCTCCTCAAAGATTGGGGAGATGAAAATGTATCCCTGAGGGAAGAGCAGTATCCCGAAGGGAAAACTGATAATCCCGATGGGAATATCAAAGTGCAGCCTAGAAAAGTGTTTTCCAATGATTGAATTTCTCTCTCAAAAGACTATTGAAAGCTCGGTTAAAGTAAAAAATGGATTGAAATGGATTCTATTAGCTGAATCCGATGGGAAGAAGGCAACAAGGGATAGTGAAAAGCCTTCTAAAGATAAGAGAAATCTTGGGGAAAACTCTTGTAAAAGATGTAGAGAGAGAGAAAGTTTTTAGAGTAAAAGATGTTTGTAGAGAAGATCTCCCCTTGTTTGGTCGTGAAAGGTTCTTTTTATAGATGAAAATTATAAGAGAGATATTTGATTTTCGGAGGTCAAGGTTCCTTGCCCACCAAGTAAATTAGGTGAAGCACCTTAAAATATCTAAAAGGGAGATTTTTAGGCTGCCTTTTGAGATGAATGAAGATAAATTGTTTTCCAGATATTTTTGCCTCAAGGGTATAAATGTAAAATTTGTGTGGTTAGCACCACATACCATCCCCGCCCTGTTGGGAATCGGGGATCCCCGCGGGAAATTTTCACCACTTAGATTTTATTCTTTATTTTCAATTAAATTATTAATGCAAAATTAATTAATAAATTTCATAAAATAAAAAATAAAGTATTTCCTCTCAAATTTTTTAATATAATTAAAAAAAAAAAACTAAAATAAAAGTACAAAATTAAATAAAAAATTTTGGCGTAGATAAAGTAATTTATTTCAAATCATTATTGTCAATTTGTTATAGAATCAACAATTATAGAAAAGAGAAAATATATATTAATTTAAAAAATAGTTATATGAATTATCAATAGAGTTAAACTATATAATTAATAATTACCTAAATCATCTTCATAAGTATCATCAAGTATAGTTGCAAAATTATTTATAAAAAAGAGTATTGCCATCTAAGATAAAAAAAACAAACACAAAGGGAATTTAAAATTAGAATTAACCATCACAAATTAAATTAGATAATAAATTTATAAAATTTTGTAAAATGCTAGTACCTTGGTTAATAGAAGACCGCAACTAACTTTGTGTACATATTAGAGCTTCAATAGTATTGGGATGAAGTTGACTACGATGAACACTAGTTAATCTTCCATCCCTAATATGCATAATATCTATATAATTAACAAAGTATATATTATGTTTCTCTTTTTATTAATTTGTATTCAATTTAGTATTTACAAAATAATGATCATGACTTAGTAAAAAATTTTTTAAAATTACTATTATAATTCTATTTTTATATAAGTATATAATTAAAAATATTATATATATATATATATTGCGGGGACGGGAACGAGAGCGGGGTCGGGGATCAAGGATTAATACCATCCCCGCCTCCATCCCTGATTTTTTGTTTCGGGGAATCGCCATCCCCATTCTCGAACCCGGTCAAAGCAGGGATTCCCCGAGCAAAACGGTGTTGGTATACAGATTCTCCATTGGGTATGGTTTTAATTGCCATCCCTACTTTTGAAGGAGTCCAATTACAACTTAACATGTATCCTTCGAGAATCCCACTAAAACTAAACTTTCCTCCTTTCAAACTTCAGTTAAACGGGTTTTTTTTTTTTTTTTTTTAATAAAGAAATATTTATTATTTTAATTAATTAAATCTTTATTACAAAAAAATAAGTATATTAATTAATTTAAAATATATGATATAATCAGTAAAAAGTTATAATATAAATAAATATTAATTTTAACAATGTTTAAATATAATATATTTGAAAAGTATAAAATTTTAATAAATATTGAACTAATTAAAACAATAAATAAATAGTAGGCAGTCTTATATTCAAAATACAATTTATTATTATTTTTTTTTTTTGAAAAAAAAAAAAAAGAAGGAAAATGGCAACATGGGTTATTCGATCCGTGGAAACACAATGGTTTAAGTAATCCTGTAACGCACAAGAACTATATTCTTATTGACGGAAATCCATTGCCAAAATTTTCTTGTACATTATTCAATAAGTATTCTATTAAGTCATTTCCCATTCCGGTCACAAAGAAAGTACAATAACAGTCATTTCCCATTCCCGTTATTTGTAACAGAGGGCAATGCAAATTACAGAACAATTCTTGTACAATAATTACAGACTAAGCTAAAGAATCAAAACAAGTATGAATTGGAAGCATGGATCAGTTCTTGAGCCAAAGAAGTGAGAGAAGTTCTAATGTCAAGAACATGTTATCAGATGTTTACATGAAAGAATTTGCACAAAATATATATGCAAAATAAAATGCCAGTTAGATGCTCAATACCAACCTGGGGAAATAAGCTGCAAAGCTCAAGAATGGATCAGAATGAATTGATTGATTGACATCAATCATTGGTGACTATACATTTTGATAATTTCACATTCCTTCACATAATCCATATACTCTTCTTCTTGAATGAAGATTTAGTACCTGATTTACATCTATTGAACCCTGGAGTTTGCAATAATTTTTTTTTAGTTTGTCTTCTACACTACATTCAACATTACACCATTAAAACAACCTATGTAGTAGTAGTAGTCGTATAGACTCATATAGCAAAAAGAGCAGGAAACACCTACTATCATAAACTTAAAAAAAATCTGTGTAATACCATAGAGATCAAGGAAATAGCCATAAATGCCCAATTCCACCCTTGTGCAACAGAGCTGCTGCTATCTAAACCACCTGCATTTGGTCCTATTCCTGGTGCAGCTGCTCTGTTATGTTCCCAGAGCCACTAGTGCTGGTGCTGTTACAAAAAACCCCCATTAACATCATGAACTTAGATGGTATAATTAAGAATCTTGGTAACAAATTGCTCAAGGAATTAAACAAGGATCATATCTTTCTGGTTGTAAAATGAAATGGTTCCTTTTCAGAACAAGTCATAGTAATAGAAGGGCAACCATGCTCCTGGATTTGTCAGCCACAAATACCCCAAGCACACAGTAAAGGTAATCACAACAATGGCAAGAGATTATGTAACCCTAGAAGAGCACAATTTCTACTATTAAGCTGAGCTTTATTCATTACTGAATTGATCAGTAGATTAGAACCTACCTGAAGAAAGAGATCAGTAATAGTATTGTAATCAATTGGGCAGCCTCCCTCCATTTGGGACATCAACAGCTTAAAAGGAAAATATGATTTCTCATGCTGGGTTTGAGAGGAAACAACATAAATGCAAAAATGCCATCACAGTTAACCCCTAAAAGGGCTCATACCAGGAGAATACAGTTGTTTATTAGGTAAACAGAATAAGAAATTAATGAAAATAATAGTTTGCAGGAGGAACAAATAATCTGGTGTATACCCGACCTGCTTCAACAAAACTATGGTCAACATAGTCCATAAATATATGATACATAGACAGCAATCACACAGGCAAAAAGAAACCGCTGGAAGTAAAGATAGTAACCAGCTTCATATTGTCATAGTGTGTAAAGCAATGAATACACTGATGTATCACATATCCAAAACTGACTTGCTCCGAGTAAATCAGTATTTTGTCAAATTCCCTCCTCCAGCAAAGGCAGCAACAACCTTCGAAGTTGCCCTTGCTTTTATATATATCTTAAGGGCAAGATCATTGTCCACAGTCTGAAAAATAAAATACAATACTGAGATATGGTTATAAAGAAAATGGATCAATAATGGAGTATGAATTAATTTGTTAACAATACAAACATGAAGATCATTAAGGTTTCAAATTCGTACCTTCACAAGGTCACCAAGTTCCTCACTACATTCCAGTTTATCCTCAGCCAACCAGTTCTCCAACACATTTTTCTTATTCTGATTTACAACAAGACGGGATAATTCCACTGACTCAAAGGCATTGAGCTTTCCTCGAGTTAAAAGTGTTCCAAAGTACAGCAACAGAGGTGGAGTTTGCCCAGCTTGGACAGGTACACTCTGCAAATAATGAAATAGGAGGAGGATAAGATGAATTTTCCCATCCAAGTACATGGTAACAGATAGCTCATAACTTAAATTTAAAAATAACTGCAACTATGAAATAACCTGAAACTTGGCAACAGTGTCACGTGTTCGTAGAATGCCTTGTGGAGATTCAGCTGCAAGTTCAGCAGCTTCCTTATACTTGGTTTGAGCAAATAACTCCTGGAAGCGTTGGACAACCTGAAAAAATAGTTGTGAGCAGATGAGCTTAACCACGATCATTATTAACTATTATTTCAAGGCCCAAAAGATTCAAAACATACTATGAGACCTAAATTCAACTTAGCAGAGATGTAAACTAACTCCTTTGGACCAAAGGACTCTTAAAGGAACACCGGCATACAGACAAAAACTTACGAATGCATCAACATCTCACAACTTAAATTACCTTCATATGGCATCACAATTTTCTATCATGTCAGTAAATTTAGCCTACATTTGGCAATCAGACAATGGACAAAACAATATAACTGTATTATGAAATTAAGGAACACTTTATAGTATGAAGTTACAAGATACATTTTAAACTTAAAAAGGTTACTTTTAGTATCATAACAATGTTCCCTAAAAAGGTATAGAATAAGCAGATTTACAGATCTCATAAATAATTATACAGACATTGCAAATCATGGATGTAGAGAAGTCAAAATGGAACGGTGGAAGAATATTTTATGAATTAATGTATGGCAATTAAATCCAAATTAGGGGGTGCAGTACGAATCAATCATCAAGAATGATTTATGATTTATGAGTGTCATTACTGGTAGGGAACATAACATTTGCACACAAAAGACCTTTTTAAAAAAATTCTCCCTCAAAAAGAATAGTGCTTACCAAATTCTCTGCACCAGGAAAGTTTATAAGCTGAGCTTTATTCATCTTCTACATAAAGGATTGAATGAAACCACTTATCAAGAAAGTGGAAATATTACCAGAAACATCAATATAATCAATATATCAGTAGATTACTGTAATTACACAACTGGATTTAGAACAAAAGTTCAGGAATTTACCTGGATTTGAATTTGCAACTGCCGTGGCCTGAAAAATTGGGGAAAAAAAAAATAATAATCATAAGACGAAGCAAAATCAAAAGGCGTCAAACAATATAGAAACAAGATTCGAAAATCTTCAAAAAAAAAAACATCAAGCTTTCAATCGAGGAGGATGAGAAAAGGGCATCTTACTGGGGTTAACAGAAGTGCGGCGGTATTATCGAAGGAACAACTATCTTTTAATAATTACATGCACATAAATTGCTCTCAAATTGGGTAAATTTTTTAAAAGAAAAGTTTCCGCCCAACTATCTTTTAATAATTACATGCACATATTTGTATCTATGAGTGCATTTCAAATTTACAATCTTATTTGAACTTAAAGAACTCCTTATTAACTCAATGCATCTTATGATTGATTTATCACAATATTTTTGTTTATGACAAAGAGTAATTGACACGTTTTGTCTTTTTTTTTTTTTTTTTTTTTAATTATTTTTTATTTGTTTGAAGTGAATACCAAAAGCCAACAGCTGTGGACTTGTTAAAAAAATTTTTTGAAAATATAAATTATGTCATTAGTGTAGGGAGCTACAATAAAATTTTTCATGACCATTTTTGTCAACTGGAACTCTTTTATAAGCTCCATCACATTCATATTTAACTTATTCCTGTTGTAGTTCAATTTGAACTTAGAATATGAATTAGACAGAGTTTCAAGAACTATGTCAATTTGACTCTCTAGATTTATCATTGTGCCTAGGACCTTGACTTCCTCGAAATGAGTAAAGGTGGCAATATTGGACCCAATACGATAATTCGACACGAACACGACACGAAAATAGTGGGTTCGAATTGAGGGTTAGCGAGTTCATGTCAAAACGGGTCGACCCATTTAAGTTTAATCGTATTCGAGTTGTAAACGGCTTAAACCTGCTCAATCGTTTCTGATTTGCTAACCTGTTTAAATAATAATTAATTTTTTATTTTTATTATTTTTAATTATATATTTCAATTTATTATTAAATTATTTATTAATTTTTATTATTTTTAATTTTAATATTTTTTATATAAATAAACTACATAATATTGGTATTTTAATAAGTTAAAATATGTAAATAATCGGGTTAGCGAGTTGATATCGTGTGATCATGTTGGCATGTTAATGGGTTTTGAATTATATACATGTCATAATCAGGTTGGCGGATTGACAAGATTAATTTTCGTGTCGTGTTCGGTTTCAACTTTTTCGTGTCATTGTAGGTTCGTGTCGGGTTCGGGTTGACAGGTTAAGTATAATTAGAGTAACTCAAATCGACACGATTATAACAATCCGACACGATTGCCACCCTTAGAAGTGAGCTAGCGATCATCTTGAGCAAATGCTCTCGAACCGATGCCCCTTAAACCATCCAATTGTTCATGGTTACTTTAAGAACTTCCCTAATTTGTGAGCCAGCTCTTGTCTGCAGATATGGTACACAATGACAAATCAATGTCGTACGTAGTGGTCATATGCTCATGCTTAGAATGAAGCACACTAGACATGGAAGCTAGCATATAGCATTTAGCCTTCTCATCGGGTTTCTTCCATATTTTTTTTAGCCTCTCACTCTTGATCAGTGAATTCTTCTCTAATCTTAGGATAGAGATCCAAAAGAATATACCATGTTCAAGTTCCTTTTTTAGTCCGCATAATTTGGGCTTGTGGTAAAGGATAAATTCGCGGTTGTCGTTAAACCGGCCAAGATTAATTTTAAAACTAGTAAGCACTATAGTGTTCACCAGGTCGTCTCCCAAAGAAGC
>JAXGGT010000131.1:7074616-7091365 GCA_035583425.1 Marsdenia floribunda | reverse complement strand
TCAAAATATGTTATTAACATAAAATAATGAAACATGTGAAAATTTATTTATATATAATAAGGGTAGTTCCTTAAATAAAAAGTAACAAAATTCAATTTGAATATAAGTGAAAATTGTAACTTACTTAAATATGTTTTTATATTAAATTAAGAATACGTAACTTACGCGTTATAATTTATTTGTAACTTGTATAAAAAATGGTCGAAAAAAACTTAAAAATTTCATTTGATTAGATAATTGGACCTCCAAAGGAGATTATTCTAAAAATCGGATGATCCTCCCTTTTCTAAGACTCCTCCGATTCTAAGTTAGCAGTAGGTAAAAAAAGTTAAAACAAATAGTCACAAGTGTGAGCATTCAGTTAACATAACTTTTCTAAATATTAGAACAATTATAAATATATTGACATCAGTGAAAAAAGTGTATAACAATACCATGTAAGACAACAAAGTTTATTTTGTATAAATACTGAAATACCCTTATTTATTATTGGACTTATGAGTTTTCTGGGTCTTACTTTATTTTTTGGACTTTCATTACCGTAAATATTCATTAAAAAAATAATAATAATAATTAAGCTCAACATGAAATTTTTATTATGGGCTTGAGTGAGCTATTATTAACGACATACCTTTTTCATATTAAAAATAAAGGTTTGCTTGGTTGGGCATGGGCGCCTGAATTTCTGGATCAGAGGTTAAGTGGAGGAAATCAGTGATTTGCTGGTGTAGGGGAACTTGGTTATCAATCACCTTGCTGAGGTAAGAGGCTTTTAAAGGATCTGAAAATTAATACAAAATAATAATTAAAAAAAAAATTCACAAACAAGTTTTTTTAAAAAAATAATAATTTGGTAAACACAATTGAGATGGACGAGTAATTAATAAACATAAATTTGAAGAACAATGATATTCTCTTAATTGATGAAAATCATAACAAATGTTAAATATGTATTTTAATCATGTTTTTTTTAAAAAAATGACTATATACTAATGTGCAAATTTGTTTATGACAAAAAAATTAAAAATATAATAATTTGACTTATCAACTTTTCTTTTTCTTTTTTTTCTAGAAAGAAAAAAAAAACTACAATTCAAATATTGTTTCTATTTTTAATTTAGATGTTTTTGTTCAGAACATGACTCAAAATTATAATTGATTAAGTTTGTGATTGCAGGTCTGTCCTCCAGCTAACACAACCCTGCAGCTTAACTCACTGCTTTAGAGAGGCAAACTTTGTAGCTGACAGACTAGCCAAACTTGGCTCCTCCCAACAATCCAAAAGACTTGTTTTTGGCTCTCCTAATGAACTCACTGCAAGTCTCCTTAGGCACGATTTAACTAGCTCTGCGATGCCCCATTCTCTTGTCTGTTCTAAGTTGAATGACATTGTGTGTCACAACCATGCTACTACTATATGTAATCCCAGGTTGAATGACATTATGCGTCTCAACCAAACTACTAACATATGTACTTCCTTTTCGGTTTAATGAATGAAATCCTATTTCACCCAATAAAATACTGGTTAAAAGATTGAAAAGCCAAAACTAATACAATGAAAATATTTGACTTGAGAAATGTGAGTATAAATTTGAAAAACTCATTTCAAATGCTGCAACAGATATTTACAACATTTTTTTATGATTAATATGGTTCATTAACTGACTCTCGCAGTGTTGAATAAAGTAACATGAATTTTACAAATATTTTAAATAAAAAATATGTCCATTTTTAAAACATTTTATTTTAAACGCAAAAAGAATATGAAAAATAATTTGAAGGTGTCACATGATATATTTTATTAAGTTATGAGATTATATATAACATTATCTACGGTATAATTTGAAAATAAAATTTGTTCAAACTTATTCAGGTTTAATCAAATATTTTTCAAAATTTAAATATTGTTTAAACGATCAAATAGTATTTATAAACATAATCGTTCGTTTACAAATAAATTATAATATTTATATATTATATGTATAAATTATTATATATTAATAATTTTATTATTATTTTATTTTATTATTTAAAAGTTAAATAAGTTCAATATTAAAAAATTTTAAATATTATGAACAAATAATTAAAAGAACTCATACAAAATTTAAAACTAAAACATTAACCAAGCGATTAAAAATTAATCAAATCAAATGCAAACATTCCATATTCATTCAATTTATTTACAACTCCAATGTGCAACTATCTAGTACAACTAGAGTATGGAACTGATACGACACCTCATTTCCAGATTTTGGAAGGAATCAAATGCAATCCTCAGCTAACTCTAGGGCAACATCATGCGAAGAAGAGAAATGAAAATTTGTTAGGATTTATCGGGTAATTAAGATACATGACCTTGATCTTCTGAAACATTGGAAGAAAGTCATGAGAAAGCAGTGGACGTTGATCTCTCTGCACTGTTGTATAACTTCTCCAATTCTGCATCAATCTCATCAGCCAAGCTACTCTCTCCCATTCTCCTCAACCCTTTACTCAGCACCTTTGCCACGTACTCATCCACCAGAAATGTTGATCCCCAGCCACTCCTCTTCATGAGTCCATATATCCTAACTACATATTCCACTCTCTCGGTCTCGATTAATCCCTTAACCAATCTCACAAGCCCCTTGTCATCACCCTGGATGCTGCCTTTCCTTTCTAGATCACGGACCAACTCATCAATTTCAGCAGTAAAGCCTCTTCTAGCCAAAGATGAAATCAGGTCAGCATAGAGAGACAATTCTGCATTATATTCTGATTGAATGGCTGAGAAGACTTTAACAGCAATTTGACTCTTGTCTTGGCGAAGTAGTTCATTGAAAGAAGCGACAAGATCAGCTTTAAGGAGCCGAGAGAGAGTTTTGTAGAGATAGGCATCATCAAGATTAGCAGGATCAGCTCGATGAGCTCGTTTGAGAGCTTGAATAGCTTGGATTGCTTCTATGCTTAGAACTCGCCCTTTAAGAAGTGGTCCACGGTTGCTTCGGGGTCCACAGTGTATTGGCACATATCTTCGAGCCACAGTGGATGCAGAGGTGGAAGGATGAGGTACCAGGAAATTGAGGTTTGAGCTCAGCATGGCCACCATTTTGCAGTTGGAAACTGACGAATAATGAACAGGCCTGGCAGAAAAGAATTATCAATCAACGAACTTTATAGGAATGAAAAATTACTCCAAATTCTAGACAATAACATAAAGGACTAGGCAAGCTGAGGCAACAACATTAAAACCAATATTAACAGCAAAGTGAAAAGAAAAAAGAAAAAGTAATGCCTGGGGCCTCCTGACCATGGAGCTTTTGCCCCCACTGTCTTCACTTCAAGGTCTTTACATCATATGGCTAAGTATTAGAGTATGGACACAATTTAACCCCTGTATGGTTCTATCTCTGTGCCTTGGGTATGGACTTGCTCCTCTTCTGTTCTATTGTGATATTAAAATTATCTTTAGAATATCAGTTTAGATAATATTCTGGTTTTTATCGAACACTTAAGTACATTTGAATGGGAGCAAAAAATCATTACTTAACTGAACTCAATTAGCATTCAAAAGGTAATATGTAATATTTAGTCATGCTTTTGAACTCAAAATTATTTGTGTACACAATTAGCAATCCAAAATGTAGTGTAAAATTCTCATTTTACAACCGTTTGTATGTTTCTTTTCATTATTATTTTGTCGCTCCCTACTTCTTTAGAAGAGATTCATATAGCTAGGTTAAAAGGGAGATTAATTAACTCTAGGTACCCCTCTCACACACACACAAACACCACACAAATAGAAAGATTAATCCACTATACCACCAACACCCCCACCCCCTTAAAAAAGAAATATGATATTTTCCTCAATTCAACCCTGTTTAGGAGACATGCATTAGCAATATATAATACAAAATTGAAAATCAATAGTAAAATTGCTAAAAGAACTAGTGGAAGTGAAAAAATTAGAAAGCCAGTTATTAGACTGCAGGTTGCAGGTTTGAAAATTCTACCAAGCAAGTGACTTAATTGGCCTTGTGTTTCTCCATGTATCTTAAGCCTGCATTAACAGGCTTACTCAGAAATTCAGAAGCAAAATGGAAAATAAAACAAACTGCCAATAGAAAAAGAGGGAAGAAGTTAAGAAAAGAAGGGCAGTTGTATAACCCGGTAGAGTTAGCAGTTCACATTTATCTTTCTTCGCATGATGGTTCTATTTCCCTAGATTGACATTTAACTACTGATCTAATGGGATTAATGGTTCAATCCTTTTACTGGACTTATTGAAAACCTTCCAAAATCAACTAGATTCCTAGAACCTGGATGATCAATGACTCAAGTTTTTTACACTAAATCATCTTTCTCATTTATTAACCTCTATTTTCTTTGGAGAAATATTTTGCAAACTAATGCTCCCTATGAAATCAAAGTGATGCTTGAACAGTGGTTCTCAGAATTAACACCAATGCATCATAGCAGTAGGAAGGCCTGGTGAAACTACTAGAACGTTAGGAATATATATTATGACAAGCAATATCAAAGGAAGTAGTGATCCAAGAAAGATCTGCAAGGCTTTAGGAGCTTCCTATATTATTTTCAAAATATTATATTACCATTATAGTCATATTATGTTTAGATTTATATCTCATCTACTAGGCATGTTTCTGATTGAATCAAATTCTGTATAGATTCATATCTCTTTTTAGCTATGCATGTTATCTTTTGAAGCCTATTTAAATGGTTGTTCTAGAATAATAAAGAACAAGACAGATATAATTTTATTCTGTTACACATCTATTCTTCTTGAGGTGTTAAGAGCTTCCCCTTCTTGAACCCCAAGGTGAGTGCTCCCCTTAAGAGCCTCAATCTTTTTAGTAATCATAGGTTCCTCATGAAAAGGAAAGAATAAGAATAAGAATAATATTATTCAAGAGGAAGATCAACTTGCTGTCAATCCATCTGCGGCACAATGCATGAGCAGGGCACGTAACACACATCACACAGAACACATTTACTGAATGAGTCCCACAATCAAAACTATGACAATTTCCTTCACTATCACAAACGCAGGGGAAGTCGTAACATATTTTTTCAGTTTAGTGGATGAGAAGTGGTGCGTCCTAACATAATTCTTGAATTTATGCAAATAAAGTTGTGGTATTGGCAAAAGATTGGAAGAGTGGAGTTTGTTCCAATGCACATGGTTGCAATTTTTGGGTGAAATGGACACTGAGGAATAATAGATTTTTACAGATGAATACATACATCTATTAAATTAATTTTTAGACAATTATTTTTCTGGGCAACCAGTGTTTTTGTATTTATGACATAGCGTTTATTTATTTACAGAGAAATTGAGGGCTGCATTTAAAAGGCTTATGTATTTCTTTCTTGAGGATGCCTTATACTCACTATGGTATTTCATTTCACAAATAATTTTTATTTTTTTATTATCTAAAATTTTTTAGTGGTATTAAGCAAGTTGAGAGGTGGGATCTTTTGATTTGTAACATATTCTACAAGCTACATATTCAACTGCTTTAAAGCATTACATGCACTTGAACATGACCTGAAGCATAAATTACTAAATTTGAAAACTCAGCCTGGAAAAGAAGAAAAATAAGGAGAGAGAAAACAGAAAAATACAAGCAACAAGTAATTGTCCCGTTGTTATACCTCTAAACTGCCTTTTCAAATGTAAAATCAAACAACATATCTCTTACATCGTTCTCATACTTGATTATGTAAATTCTTACAATGACCACAATCCTTCTTCAGCAGTGACAGTTAGTAGCATTAAAGGTCAAATATTCTTAACATTGATGTACATCACATCTATTAGACATATTTTAGTACCCACCAACAACATTGTCCAGATCCAAAGCATGTAATCTTTATATCATATTTTAAGTCTCTAATTTCCATTCAACTTGTCCACTGAAAATAGCGTAAACCTTAACTGACCTAAATATGCAAAAGTTGAAGCAAATTTTCAAATAAAAAGCAGATATTCAGAGGGGAAAAAAAAACTGTATATGCAAAAATATGAACAGATAAGGAACCAGAAAATAAGTAAAAAATAATACACATATATAATGAATTAAGATTTGTGGTATCTATATAAGTGATTCATTCCAGTGGTATTGTGTATATCACAAGGTTGGCACAAAAATAGCTAGCTAGTGCTGCATGAGTGTGACTTTTAGTTTTATCTGAACTGTTCCATTCATTCTGTAAATTTAATCTAAAAGTATGTCGCCCCTCTCAGTAAGCAGTTCCTACAACTGAGTTAAAGAAGCAACTCAAAGATACAGAATAAAGGAAAAGAAGGGATTAACAAACAATTCTAGAGAATGAAGGAACAGGATGAAAAAGAAATAAAAAATCAAAATACAAAAAAAAAAAAAAAAAAAAAAAACAGTTACATGGAAGGAATCAACTCAAACGTGTTGGTGCAAGCTTCAAAACACAAAAAGGCAAATAACAAAATAATTAATTCAACTCTCACTAAATAAAACTCCACACCTTTCCCCATTTACCCACCCAATTGAAAAGAAAAATGGACACAGGGGTTACTGATACTTTAGACCTGGGTGAGAAAAGATTTTTACAATGATCTTGTTTCTTTCACATCCTCAACTCTTTCCTACTGAAATTCCTGGCTTTTCAGCCAAAGCATAAATGATAATTCAACAAAAGAAGTCACTCCCTTTAGCCATGGAAAAATCATAGACTTTTAATCCGAAAATATTCTGCTTGAAATGTTTTCATTTTCTTCTACTGCATAGGCATTCACATATATATATATATATATATGCATATTTTGAATATCCTTTTAGAATAATAAATAGTAAAAAATTATCTTATAAAAAACCCAGAAAGAAGATCTAAAGATCGGCAAGAAAACAATACAATCCCATTCATAACTTCAATTTGCATAGACATTAAACTGATCAAAGAACTAGAGAAACACTTAATTTTCTAATCAACATATTTGCTGCACGTAAACAAACTGCCAAGAAAAGCCAGCAACAATGGACATTCTGCAGTAAGCATGTCAAGGAAAAAGAATTCAATACTTCCTTTCGCCTTAAAATAACAATTTTATAGCATAGACGAGACGACATTATCAAATTGTAGATAGCTAATGCACAAATAACTACGGTCCACAATCAACAAACAAACATCTATGTAGATATTTTTCAGACAGAAATTAAAAGCAAATGAAATTGAAATTTAAGTGCTTTTACTGGGATGTAAAAATACGTACCTCCAAATCAACTGGTACAAGAATTTCTCCCCCGAATCATCAGTTTGTGCTCACTTTTCAACTTTCTTCCAACCTATAATTCTACCGTTGGAGCATAATCACGGGGAGATGGAAAAAGGTTACTTCAGAAGAGGCAGGGAGGGAGAAATAGAAGATAAGAGAGAAGCATTATCAAAACCGGCGGTTTTGGAATCCGTAGATATTTTACATGTATAATTGTTGTACTCGAAAATACCACAACATTTATTACAAGTCCCTCAGCTTTTCCTCAGAGAAAAACTTAGAAAATAAATATTAAAATAAATAATAAGTAATTTTGTCTTTTATATTTATATTTGTAATTTAATATGTTGTGATCCGTATATTTATCTTTGGTCCCTTAAAAGTTTTTCAATCAAACGAAGGTGGTGCTCTCTCTGTTAAATAGTTAACATCCATTAATTATTTATATTTTTAAGAATATTTTTACTAGTTCAAAAATAAAAAAAGTATTTAGATTATATTTTTATGATTTTTAGTTGATGAAAATATGTGTAAAGATATGGCAAATTGTCAAGTTTAATCCCTAAACTATATCGGAATTTGGTAAAATAGGTCTTTAAATTAATTTTTTATACAAATAAGTCCTCAAACAATGTAAATTATGTGATTAAGATCTTTTGATTTGAATTTATTATTAAAATACTGTTTATATGTTATAAAAATGTCTAAAAGCAAATTATCAAAAAAAAAAATGTCTAAAAGCATTTTGGTCCTTTTACTTGAAAAATTTGAAAAAAAAAGAAAAAAAAGAGAGGTGGATGCAGTCTTGGCCAGCAAAGAGGAGGAAGAAGCTGCGGCACGGGAAGAGGAGGAGGAGGAATCACCCTTCACAACAGGATTGCCACGATCCCTTTTCATTTTTCTCGGTAAAAACTATAAATGATCTTTTTTTCTTCTTTCTTATTTTGTTTTGTTTTTTTTTCCCTTTTGGTTACACAAGAGAAATATGCGAAGATTTTCTGGAGATTACAGAACCAGCAATTGCTTCAAGAAACATGGTTTTTTGCGTCGCTTTTTAGTAGTAGTAGTAGTAGGATTTGTGTTTTTTTTTTTTTTTGGGTTGAATTTATTGGGGCGGGGGAAGGGAAGAAAGAGAAAGGAAATACGGACCTTGGTACTCAAGAGTAAGGACTTTCCGGTGAAATTTTTACAAAGAAGGAATAAAATGGAGGATTAATTAATGGTCTTCTCTTGCTTTTTCTGTTCCTTTGGGTTTGAGCTTCTACTGTTGCTGAGCCTCTTCAAAGTTCGGCTCCATTGGGTTCGATAAGCAAACAGGTCAAGAGGGATAGGCAGAGGAGGTGAATTCTTGTGAGGACTACTTAGCTTACCTGTGTTCTTCCTGGTGAAGAGTTTCTTGTTTTTGTTGAAGGCCAAAACAAACTTTGAAAGGCCATTAATCGTGGCACCACCACCAAAGAAGAAGAAGACCAAATTTTAATTTCTTTGACCTTTTTCTTTTCTTTTTTTTTTTTTTAAGTAAAAAAACTAAAATGCCCTTAGACATTTTTTTTTTTAACATTTAAACAATATTTTAACAGAAAATTCAAACAAAAGGACCTTAATCACACGATTTGCATAGCTTGAGGACCTATTTGTACAAAAAATTAATTTAGGGACCTATTTCATTAAATTACGATAGTTTGAGGACTAAATTTGCCAATTTACCTAAAAATATAACTAACTTACGAAAAATTAGCTATTTAAAGAAAAAATAACTATTTTGATTTGGTCAACAATTTTTAAGAATCATTTTGATTAAAAATAAAAATAAAGGATAAAATTAGTTATTTATCCTAAAAAAAATAAATAATTATTTTTTTGTTATGAAATTGTAAAAATATAAAAGAATAATAAAATAAATTACAACTATCAAAAAATAAAATAAAATAAATTACAATAATATAAAGTAACTAGAGATAATGGGAACCAAACTAAATAAATTTTAAAACTTTAGTTCCTTACAAATGGACACCAAAAAAATAGTTTTAGACTCGTACTTAATACTAGATGGGTCCAAAAACTTTGTACACATACTTAATTTATAGGGTCTCGAGTAAGGATGACAATTAAAACTATACCCGATGAACCCGTATACAGACCCTGTTTTGATTGGAAATTCCCTGCTTTGACCGGGTTCAGGGATAGGGACAGTGATTCCCCGAAACAAAAAATAGGGGATGGAGGTGGGGATGGTATTAATTATTGATCCCCGACCCCGCCCCATCCCCGTCCCCGCAAAATATATATATAATATTTTTAATTATATACTTATATAAAAATAAAATTATAGTAGAAATTTTAAAATTTTTTTAAAATAAATCATAATAATTATTTAGTAAATACTAAATTGGATACAAATTAATAAAATAGTGACTATAATATCTACTTTCTTTATATACATAATATATACATATATAAAATCATAATTAGCATAATAATAATTATTTTTTTAAAAAAAAACAAAACTATTTGGTAAATACTAAATCGGCTACAAACAAATAAAACAATAACCATAATATTGATTATTCATTTTCTTAATTCTATGTTTTCATAAAAGTAAAATTATATTAATATAGTAATTACAATTTTTAAATGTGATATTTTACTTACAACTTACAAGAATATAGACATAATATCATGAGTAGTTACTCTTCTTGACATTAAATTACGTGTAACGTAAATTATGTCTTCTCAAGAACAACCAATTCAACAATCAACACAAACACCAAATGTTGCTTCAAACACGCCATTGAGTTTTCCGATAAATGAAATAATTGGTGAGGAAAATGAGTCAAATTCTCAATTACCAAATAAGAGGCATAAGAGTGTTGTTTGATAATATTTTCAGAAGTTAAAAGTTGATAGAGTGGATAAAGCTCAATGCAATTATTGCAAGAAAAAACTTGGGGGCTTCAAGGAACGGTACTCGACACTTACATGATCATTTGAAGGTATGTATTGCTAAGAGGCATTCGAGTATAAGGCAAAAGTTTTTGGTAACTAATTCCAAAGAGAAGTAACTTCTCGTGTATATGATGAAAAGGAAGGAAGAGATGCTCTTGCCAAGATGGTCATATTACATGAGTATCCTCTTTCTATTGTGGATCATGTAGGCTTCAAAAATTTTACAAGCATTATTCAACCACTTTTTAAGTGTCCCAGTCGTAACACATTGAAGGTTGACATTATGAAGATTTACAAGGAAGAGAAGACTAGAGTAATGAACATGATAGAGAATGGTCAGAGTAGAGTGGCTATTACAACAGATATGTGGACATCTAGCAATCAAAAGAAAGGTTTTATGGCAATTACGACACACTTCATTGATAATAATTGGGTGTTGCAAAGTAAAATTTTAAGGTAAAATTACTAACTATGAAAATTATATATTTAAATACATATTTTAAATTTTTTATTCTCATAATTGAAGTATGTTCATATTATTTGAGGTTTATTTATGTGCCTTGCCCCCATACAAGTGATGTTCTCACTAAAGTTTTGATGGATGCATTTATGGAGTGGAATGTAGACACCAAGTTATCTACTATCATGGTAGATAATTTCACTACCAATGATTCAGTAATTGGTAAGATCAAGAACAAGGTGCAGTTGTCTAAATTGATGCATGATGGTTCTCATATTCACATACGTTGTTGTGCACACATTTTAAATCTAATTGTAGAGATTGGTTTGGATGTGATTAAAACTTCAATTGAAAATGTGCGTGAAAGTGTAGTCTTTTGGACAACAACACCTAAAAGAGTAGAGAAATTTGAAGAAGCTTGTAAGCAATTGAAAATAGCTTACAATAAGAAATTAAGTTTGGATTGTCCTACTAAGTGGAACTCTACTTTTATAATGCTTCAAATTGCTTTAATGTATAAGGATGTGTTTACACATTTACATCAACGTGAAAGTCAATATATGTCGTTGCCTAGTCAAAATGAATGGGAAGATGCTAAAGAAATTTGTGGGAGGTTGGATGTGTTTCATAAGGTATACCGAATTATTTTCTGGAACAAAGTATCCAACCACAAATTTGTTCTTTCCCAAAGTGTGTGAGATTAGGATTGCTTTAACTGAATGAATTATTTGTCCTAATCATATTGTTAGTGCTATGGCATTTAAAATGGTTGATAAATTTGATGAGTATTGGGGTGTGATCCACTAATTGATGGGAGTGGCTACTAGACCCAAGGTATAAGATGGAGATAATTGAGTTCTATTTTCCACTTGTATATCCTATTGATTATGAGGCTCAAATTGAAAATATTAAAAATCTTTGTGAGGATTTGGTGGTAGAGTATCAAGAAGAACTTATGGAAAGTAGTGGGAATGAAGCTTCCACATTGTCAAACTTGAATAGTTCAATAGTTAATGTTGAAAATTTATCAGCTTGGGAAAAATATCTCTTGGCTAAGCACAGAACTTCTACGATTGTGAAATGTGACTTTGTTCATTATTTAGAAGAAAATATTTTACCTCAAGATTCCAATTTTGATATACTAATGTGGTGGAAGTTAAATGGAGTCAAATTTCCGATTTTACAAGCTATGGCTAGAGATATATTGGCTATTCCTATCTCTACAGTTGCTTCAGAATCTGCATTTAGTGCTAGTTGAAGATTAATTAGTGCTCACTGTAGTCGACTCCATCCAAATACTATTGAAGCTCTAATGTGTACACAAAGTTGGTTGCGGTCATCTACTAACCAAGGTACTAGCATATTACAAAATTTTATAATTTCTTATCTAATTTAATATGTGGTGGTTAAATTATAATTTTTAAGTTCCTTTTGTGTTTATTTTGTTTATCTTAGATGGTAATGCTCATTTTTTCTCAAATAATTTTGCAACCATACTTGATGATAATGATGAAGATGATTTAGGTAATTACTAATTATATACTTTAACTCTATTGATGGAAAATTGGTCGGTTTAGTCCTCTAACTATTTTCAGTAATTAACTTAAGTCCACAATTTTTTTTTTTTTAGCCTGTTAAGTCCTACATCTTTTTACGAGCAAATTTAAGTCCTTCCTTCTGGCCAAAAATTTGAATTTTTTGGCCAAAATTAATCACGTGCTGAGCACGTGATGTTTTTTTTTAAGGGCAAAATCGTCCTCACACCGAGCCACGACGGAATTCCTCTGGTGGAACTGTGAGGGAAATAGTGTGAGGACGATTTTGCTCTTAAAAAAACATCACGTGCTCGGCATGTGGTTAATTTTGACCAAAAAATTCAAATTTTTAGCTGAAAGAAGGACTTAACAAGCTGCTCGTAAAAAGATGTAGGACTGAACAGGTTAAAAGAAAAAGATTGTGGACTTAAGTTAATTAACAAAAATAGTTAGATGACTAAACCGGCCAATTTTCCCCTCTATCTCATTCATACTATTTTTAAAAATTAAATTATATTTTTTCTTTTCTATAATTGCAGATTCTATGACAGATTGACAATAACACTTTGAAAAAAAATTACTTTATCTGCGTCATAAGTTTTGAAATTTTATATTTTTTTATTTTATTTTAAGATTTTATTTTGTACTTTTATTTTATTTGTAAAAAAATTATATTGAAAAACTTGTGAGGAAATACTTTATTTTTTTATTTTACAAAATTTATTGATTAATTTTGCATTAATAATTTATTTGAAAATAAAAATAAAAAATAATTGGTAAAAATTTTCTATGGGGATCCCCAATCCCCAATGGGACAGAGATGGTATGAAAAAAAATTTTCCGTAGGAGATGGGGACGGGAATGGAGAATATATGTGGGAACCGGGGATGGGGATGGGGATGGGAAGGAATCCCCGCAAACCCACTGTCCCCATTGCCACCTCTAGTCTCAGGTTTGAACGGTACATCTTACAGGAAATTTTATTATTATTTTTTAAAATAATTTAGTTATTTTAAATTTATTATTTAGTTTTAAAATGACTTACAATATAGTTTATTATTAGAACAAGTTATAATATATGAAATATAATTTAACTATATTCACAATTGATAATTCATACAAATCAAATTATAAACTAAAATATAATATTTTTAAAATTATCAAAGTTGTGAAAAAATATAAATTTAAAATTTAAAATAAAATATAAAAAATATTCTCTTTTAAAGAAATTCAATGAAATAATATAAAATAAATAATAAATTATATATATATATATATATATATATATATAAGTTAACATGTTGTTGCTAATTAAAAAAAAAAAAAGAAAAAGAAAAAGAGAAACTCTCTGAAATACCTCAATATCACGATTAATATATTATATTAAATTATATAATATATATATTACATTTGAAAATTATCGAGTCATGTACATGTTAAGTATTTTTTTATGGTTTCGTATCAAACTCAATTAATATTTAATTTTTTGGATACGAATAGGGCTCAAGTCTAAGTATAAAAAAAGTTAGATTCTACCCAATATTTTTAAGATTAGATCTAAATTGGACCCAAATATTTTGACCCATTGACAGGCCTACTTAAGACCTCTTTATAGAGGAGAGTTATCTCATCTTTATAAAATATTGTATTATTGATGACATTATTTTCATAATTGTATAACTTTTCTCAAAAAAAAAGAAAAGAATGATGATAACTTAAGATGGTCATCCATTTGCATCACCGTATTGAGGTAAAAGGATGATAACTATTGGAGATGATGGACATTCAATGATACACTTCTAATTTCATAACACTCCTCTTGGATGTCCATATACATAAAGATTGTGTCATTAAAATATTACTAGCTAAAAGACCTAGTGGAAATTAACTCTTGAGATCTTTAAATTGAAAACTAATTGTATATCTCATTTTCTCAAATATTATTGTGACAGTGGCTTAGTGAATAAATCTACAAGATTATCACCTGACCAAATTTAAAGCACATTAATTTCACCTCCATTTTGAAGTTCATGAGAAAAAAATATTTAAGTGAAATGTGTTTACTTCTTTCAATTGACACTTTATTATCTCCATATATAGAGGAGTTTGAATCACTCTTTCAGAGGATAAACCACAACATTCTCTGATATAATGAATTATGCACCTTAACTAAGTACAATTTTTACTTACTTCATGAATGGATATAATCTCATCATAATTAGAGGAAGTTGTTGCTAAAGTTTTCTTTGTTGAGGGCCATGGTATAATAGTATTGTCATATTTAAATAAATAGCTAGTTTGAGAATATTTTTTATGTGGGTCAAAAAGATAATCATCATCAACATAACCAATTAACTGTAGGTAATTGTTACCCAAATAAAACAATATGAGTGGTAAAGGATAAATTCGCAGTTGTCGTCAAACCGACCAAGATTAATTTAAAAACTAGTAAGTAATATAGTGCTCACCAGTTCATCTCCCAAGGAAGCCCTAATCGTCAAATCAAAATTAAGAACCACTAAATATTATTAAAGTGGGAAAAATGGGGGTTTTATGTTTAACGAAAATTTCAAAAGCAATTAAACTAAATGAATTTGAATGCAAACAATAATGAGAAAACATAATCAGTCTAAGATTGATGCTCCAATTCTATTCATTCTCGTTCTTCTTAATATTCTCAAATTCCTAATCTGATCCCTTGATTGAATACTAATTTAGAACCCCCAATTAGAATTCTATTCACCTACTAACAACCCGTTAGAATTCGATTAAGCATTAATAGGTTTCCTAGACAACCATCTATTCCATCAACTCATGTTTAATCTAAGACCTGTGAATATCAAGGTAATCCATGAATCCATAAAAAAATCAAAATTCGAAAGCAATCAATATAGAGATAAACGCATAGATTCAATTAACAACCGCCAATCAAAACTAAATTTAATCTCAAAAATCTATTCAAACGAATAAACATTCAATCTTATAGATTAATGTAATCAAATCAGAAAACCAAATTAAAAACCCGAGATCAATAATGTTCTAGAACTCTGAATTGCTCTAGAAGCATCTTTCCCTAGACTGATTGTGAGGTGTTTAAGCTGTCATCACAAAATCTTGTAATGCCTCCATGATTCCTCGAAAATCTCTCTCAACAATCGTGATGAATAGTACCGATGAACAGTACTGCGTGAACAGTAATCGGCGTGAACAGTAACCGCCTCTCTTCTTTGATTTTTGAACTGGCAACCTAACAATGGGCATAGCCCACATCGACCTTTTCAAATCTGATCTCTCCTCCTTTTATTAGGTTTTTCTCCTCTTTTTCTTGGACTTTACGGGCCCCTTCAGTCTAGACCGCCTCTCTTGCATATTGGGCTTCATAAAACTATAACATGAGGTTCGCCAGGTCATTTGGATTTGAGCTTGAAATAGAATAAAATATAATTAAAAACTCAACAATTTAATATTAATCTTATTAAAGCATAATAATCCAAATAACAAATAAAAGTCCTAAGAATAGTAAAGAGACATATTAAATACTAAGTATTAAGGGTCCAAAATGTATACATCTATATGCTATCAATGAGATCAATAGTTCCTTGGAAGTATCTAAACACATGCTTAACGTCATTCCAATGTCGTCATGTTGGTGAAGAACCAAAGTTTGCTAATAAATTTATAACAAATGCTATATCAAGTCGAGTGTTATTAATAAGATACACTAGTGCACTAATAGCACTTTGGAACCATGCAACTCTTCATTATCTTCTTGAGGTCAAAATGTATCTTTATTCACATACAGTGACCACGTAGCCATTGTAATATAAAATGAAAGTACTTTGGTCTTGTAAAATATTTTCAAATACTTTAGTTGTATACTTTGGTTGATAAACAAAAATTCTATTAATCATATGTTCAATTTGTAACCCAAGACAAAACTTGATTTACTAAAATATTTAAATTTAAATTCTTATTTCAAGCAATCTCTAGCTTCATAAAGCTCTACAAGAGTTCCAATAAGATTGATAGAGCCAAAGTATAAGTATTACAAAACCAAATACGTATTTTTTTAATATAAACACATGGACAAATCTAGTCATTCTTGTAACCTAATTTCAATAAAAATTAACTAAGGTGATTGTATCACATCTAGATTATTTTAGCCCATATACTAATTTCTCCATAAATCTATGGAATAATTTCCATGATGGACATCAAAAGTCTTGGGCAAATTAAATCTTTCTAGGACTTGTATAAGTTTCATTTGCGCCTATAGATAAGTTGTAACAAAGTTCATAAGATATCCACCTTTTTTCTAAACCACCAAACTTATAGGATATCAGAGTGTAATAGTATCAATAATAGGTGAATAAGTTTGATTATAATCAACACTTGATTTTGCAAAAAAACTCGTGCAGTAAGTCAAGCTTTATACCTCATGACTTCATCATTCTTATTTCGTTTTTGCGCTAACAGCCTTTTTTTTTTTTTTTTTTTTTTTTTTAATGTTTTAAGGAAAAAAAAATAAATAAATTAGCATAAAAAAAAAAATTTAA
>JAXGGT010000131.1:7057771-7074516 GCA_035583425.1 Marsdenia floribunda | reverse complement strand
TCGTCCGCCCACTGTTCATAAACCCAAAAATTTTAGGGATACTTTTGTACTGTCCCAGATTCATCCATATTTTACAGTTTCTTCCATACTCCAAATGCTTCAGTACAAAAGTATCTCTAAAATTTTTGGGTTTATGAACAGTGGACGGACGATACTACCTTCATCCATATTTTACAAATTCTTCCATATTCCAAATGCTCCAGTACAAAAGTATCCCTAAAATTTTTGGGTTTATGAACAGTGGGTGGACGATATTACCTCTAAAATTTCATCACGTGGCTGGCACGTGATGAAATTTGGCTAAAAAATTCAAAATTTTCGTCGGAAGAACTTAATTGGCAGGTCGTAAAAAGTTATGGGACTTAGTAGGTTAAAAAAATAGATTGTGAACCTGTGTTCGTTATTGAAAATAGATAAGAGGCTAAACAGACCAATTTTTCTTATTCCAACATTCCCATAGAAAATTAGAAAGGGAATGATCATTCAAATAAAAAAGGTACCCACGTTAATTTAAAAAAAAAAGGGGTACCCACGTTCATAATGCATTAACTATGAACTACCTCAATCTCCCCGAAAATTTCTGACAGTTGGAGGAAGAAGTCCACTAACAGTCATAATGACACAAGAAGAAAGCACAACCTGAACATTCGCAAAAGCATTTATTACCCTTTTATTGCAAACTATTCTATTTCTGTATCAAACTTTACTTTCACCAACTCTTTTACATTTTCCATTTTTCTTGTCCTAAAGCGACCAAACCTTTTATATTCCATGCCCACCCCACTATCAGTCTGCTCAGTGGCTGTCCTTTATGGGATCTTTCCATACCTACTTTACCTGGAAAGACTAACTGTTCTGGAACTTTTGAGGGCTTCTTACCATAAATTTTCACAAATTTGAAGCCCCCTTTCTTCTCATCTTCGCTGGCTTTCTGTGTTCTTGAAAGATTTTAGATAAAAAAAGAAAAGAGGATTGGTCAACTGTTATGATTGTTCCTTATTATTAACTTAAAGAGGAGAGTTTTGGGAAAGAGGGATTCAAGATGGATGCTATTAAGAAGCAGGCTACTAAATTGAGAGAGCAAGTGGCCAAGCAACAGCAGGTACTTACGGTTACCTGCCAAAAAAGATCGAAACTTTTTGCTCCACATGGTTTGCGCGTTTGTGGAATGGCTGTTGAAATTTTTGTACATAGAGTTCATTTGAACTGGTTAATATGTTGGTTTTGTGAATTTCTATGGTACTTTCTAATTTTCCGTACATGGATTTTACTTAACCATGGATTATTTTATTGGTTTTGCTCTGCTTGTCTGGTTTAGTTTGGTAGAGTATCCTGATTGCATTTATGTGACTGTCAATTTTTCTGAGTACAGTAGAATGTGAGGATCAAAAACAGAGCTCAAAATGCATTTCTATTTTAACAAGTTTTTCTTCCTATTTATATATTTACTTTTAAATCTCATATTTTAGGTAAACCGTTGCCTTTGTTTCTGAGAGAAAGATGGTGGAATATTAGTTTAGAGTTCCAATATTTGTCAGAATATGATCTTCAAGGCCAGATTATCTCATTATGGTCTGTTTTATTGTATTTTGTTATAAATTGAACATGCAGTTGTGTGGATGTAGCACTGAGCTTCTTATGTATCGGACCAACTTACGTTGAAAATATGTAATCTAGCTTATATGTCTTTACTCCTGTCTAGAAACTGGCATAAGTGGCAATTTTAATATTTTGTGGAATTGTCCGGATAAATTTTCTCAACTGTGGAGAAAGAAGAAGGAATTTGAAAATTAACTAGTACTTGTTACTAAGTGAACATTATTAAATGAGAAACTAAAATCACATGTTCTATAATAACTTAAGCAGCTATCTGGAGAATTGCTGAGTTGAACATGCTATCTGTGGTCACGCTGGTTTCTTTGTTGTATCAGTAGAAACTTCATTTGCTTAGGTTATTCAGGTTTTGCCAAGGTCTATTGTATAACATCAGCAAATCCCAGATATTACTCTCTCATGCATATGAATGACAAGAATTTAAGCCTATTAATTTTTCTTGCATTTTGAAGAATATGACCTGCCCATATATGTACTTGTGATATTTAAAAATTTTCATTGGAAAAGATTGATGGTCTTTTTGTTTTAGGCAATTCTCAGACAATTGGGACAATTGGGGCATGAAGCTATAGCGGCTAATGATGAAGACCAGGAATGTCATCAGCAACTTCAAAATTTGTACAAGTCTACCAGGGCAGCTAAGGTAAACTCATTGATTCGTTGCCATAACATTTTCTGAGTTTCTTCTTTTTAACTGATGGACTTCAAGCTATGCATTGAAGGAGTTCTTGATGGAGTGGACTTTATACTTTGTGTTTGGCAGCATTTTCAGAGAGATATAGCTCGCGGAGTAGAAGGATTTATTTCGACAAGCAAAAAGCAGATGGAGATCAGTGAGTGCCATTCAACTCTTTTTTCTATATATATATTTTTTTTTTAATATTTGGCTTTAATTCTGGGAGTGGTGATTTCAAATTAAATCTTGTAGGTAGAAAATTAGCTGAAGATTGTTGCAAATATGGGATTGAGAATCAAAGTGATGCTGTTCACCTTGCTAGGGCAGCCTCAGATTTTGGTACCTCACATGCTTCAATGGAAGATCACAGGGAAACTATGCTTGGGATTCTTACTAGCCAGGTTGTTTTCCCTATCTATTAAACAATCCAGCAGCAACAAATTCTTGTGGCTTAGTGCTTTTACCATGTCATCCTTGTATCTTTTCATCTGTCTAAAGTTGGAGTGTCCCAGTGAATGATACTGCATTTCCATTTATGTTTCCTTATCGGTTAGCTTAGCTGACAGATTATATGGTTAACTCATTCCTTTTGATTAGGTTTCCCTATTTAAAACCTAGGGAAAACTTGTATAATAAAAGTTAGAAGTCCAAATCTCTCATTGACTGTAGTGGCAGTAGCTAGAAACATGCATTAAGAAAGCATAATAAGATCACAGTACGATGAAAATTGAAGTCTTGAATTGTTAGCTTGTAGATTATAGTAAATAAAAGAAAAATAAGAAATGAGAAAGAAGAGAAGATCCATAATTTCCATTCAAGCCTTGAGGTGGTATACAAATTACTGAAAATATGTCACATTATCCAATAGAAATCAAATATTTATCAGATAACATCCATAAACACTGCTCTGTATTAAAATTTGTGTGATTTGTCGACGAAAACATAAATTAGCTGATAACTGTAGAAATCTTGTCCTTGAATATCGTATCATCTTGACAATTTCAAATTTCATTGTCTAAAGAATGTATCTTACACGGGCATCAGATGGGCTAGTTTTGTGTAATACAAGTGTTGAAATGAACATGTATGTTCTGTGAACTTTTCCTTTGGCAAGTTGTCAGTCAAATCAAAGTGGAAGTTGCAGATTCTGCATAAGTAACTATTAGCATATACAGTGAAAATAATAAAACAGTTCCAGGCTACAAAACGAAGAATAAAAAGTAAAAACAAAAAACAAACACAATAAAAAAAAAAGGGTGAAAAAAGATAGATTAGGTCTGGAGAGAATGATCTTTTTTAAACTAAAGGAAAAGTTAAAAACCAATTAGCAAGATAGTACGTTTTCCCCCTTTGGTTGCTCTTCACTCTATACAGCTGTTATTTGATATTGTGTAAACTTCAGCTGTCTATTCCTAATTTTTTTTTTAGAACTTAGCTTCTAAGAAGTTAATCTAAATATTTAGCAGTTTTTGATGCATCATATTAATCTTATCCACAGTTTTTTTTTTTTTTTTTTTTTTTCCCCCACCCCCCCTTTTTTCTGTTTTCCTTTTATGCATCACATTGGCTGATGGAAAGGTATTAGATGAGTGAATCGAAGGACATGTTGTAATCATTTCACTAGGGTTTGTCAGATGTCGGAAAGTTGTTAACTAGTTTCAAGATGGCCAGTCTATTGTTCGTTTGGTTTATTAGTTCTTGTTATAATTATTTTAATAGTTTTCATAGTCCTTAAATTGAGTAGAATTTCAAGTCATAAATGTTAAGTGTAGAAATCCAACTCCTGCCGGCTTAAACTTTTAGATGAGGTGGAAATAAACCAGGTGTTCAGGAAGCTAATCTTTTTTTTCTAAAAAAAGTTATCAATTAAATTCAGTAAGAGTTCTGCAGTTTTTGGATCATTATCAGATGAAAAATTGGCAAATTTAGTCCTTAACATTTAAGCTATTAGTATGTTTGGTCCTAAATATTTTTTTTTTCAATATATTTGGTTCTAAGCATTCAATAGTTTCTTATATTTGGTCCTTTCTCGGACATTGAAATAAAATAAGTTACCTATTATTGGGAGGTGGTTGACTATCATGTTGAGGCCCTTTTTAGTCATAAAGGACCGAATATAAGAAACTATTGAATTTATTGAATGTTTAGGACTAAATATATTGAAAAAAAAGTGTTTGAGACCAAACATAGCAACGGCTCAAATGTTAAGGGCTAAATTTGCCAATTTTCCATTATCAGATGCAGTATTAGAATCTCTTTCTAGGAATCTACTTTAGAAGGCTTTAAAGAGACTACAAAGACAACTGTGGCAATTCACTGGATGAATTTTCATACTGTTGACTTGTTTGTCTTTCTGTCCTGTCCTCCGCTGAAATTTCTTTTCAGAATTTCCATAAAATAAGAAAATGTTTGAAAACATATATTTTATAATCTTTAGAAAAGCTCTTGAAAACCTGATGCTGAATTAGCAAGATTTTCTTGCTTTTGGCCTTGTTGATTTAACAAAAGACTCTCTTGAGAACTACTAGCAATGGACCTCATTATGCTGGCTATTTTCAGTTGCCCCCTTCAACATCCACTGACATTAATTAGTACCTCTCTTTGTTTGTCCCTTGAGTAGCACATATTGCCATTTAGTGGTGCATTGTAATTTACTTTCTGGTTCATCATCAGATAAAAAGATACAGAAAATAGAAGGTTTCATAGCCTGAGCTTATCCTATTGAATATATCCCTCTATTTTAATCTAGGGTAAATAGATCAAAGTAAAGGTTAAAAGAAACATACATCATGCAATGGACAATACCCAACGAGAGTCATATGTAGATACCAGAGAATAGATCCTGGCACTATGAAAGCAAGAAAATACATTATGCTAACCATATAGGTAAACTAAACAAAAGAAAGTAGTAAAGCTATCCATGGGCAAAGGCATGAAGCAAATCAAAACAAAGTATAATGAGCATCCTGAGTGTCATCTAATGTAGTACAGTTCAAGTGTAGGGTCGTGTCCAGTGCAAACATGACTATGAAATGAAGTTGAATTTTGCAAGTAATATCCTTAAGCCTCAGAGGCTTATGATCAGAAATAACCTGGTTCCTAGTCTCCCACAGGACATATATGGTAGGTGCTAAGGTTATGTGGCACGCATGGGACCAGGTAGACTACCTCTAGGCCTCTTACCTGAGTGGGTAGAGTGTACCTACTAAGGATCTCCTAGCAAAATGCAAACCCAGCCGTTGAGCAATTCCATGCCAAATACCAAAATTGACTTTGCAACCAAAAAGTAACTGAGTAGTAGTCTCATGTACAAGCCAAAAAAATAACACTGGATATGCCTTGGAAGAAAGACCAATCGGTCACCTTTCTGGAGTCCCCTCTCAAAGGCTAGCTACTAAATGATTGCATGCTTGGACAAAATGCCGGATACCACACAATCCACCCAGACTTGTGTTTTCTAGGATGTAAAAACTCGTAGAACTGACTAGAAGAAAACTCTCCCAACCCAGTCCTCGAAGTAAAACCCTTAAGGGTGCCAATAGTCTCATGCCTCCCAACTCTAGAAAGTAACATGTCCCAAATGGTAAGAGAGTGAAGGAAGAGACTAGAAGAATAAATCCCTCTTTGACATGCTTTTAAGGTGGAGATACCCTTGCAAAGGACATGCTACTTCTGTATATAATATGCTTCTTGTGTAATAGAAATTGGATTTAGAAGATTGGTGATTCAAATAGTTGAATTGTTAGAAACTACTGATACAACATGGTATTACGTAAACACATGTCATCTGATTTGTTGGTGCTGTGACTTGAAGTTTTCCATCGAAAAGTAAAATGTGTGGTGATTTGTGAAATTTTTATTCTTGGTTTGTTAGATCAGCAATTGTCTAAAGTTGGTTTGTTTTAGATATTTAGCTCTTTGCAATATAAGTTGTTTTTAGTTATTATTTTGGTCTAAGTTTAAGCTTAGTCTTCAGTCCACTTATGTGCAATCTTTCACATTCATAAAGTTTACATGCTCTGATGAAATTTTCTTAGCATTATATTTGTTTTGGCATCATGATCAGTTATGCCTCTAAATGAGATCTACATTGATGATCAAATTAGATTGCTTCCTAGGATTTTCTTTGTTCTGTTGCAGAATTCTTTTTCATACTGCAGTGTTCACGACTCAACTGTAGAGTTCTCTGCTATGTTGTCTTCTTTCTTACTTCTTGTAATTTTTGTATATCTCTATTATTCTCTTCTCTAATCCGTTCTAATTTAAGCAACACCAATTCGGCCACAAGTAATGGTTAATTAAGGCTGCATTGCTTAGTGTCTTTTTGAAGCCTATGTACGTTCCATGATCCTTAGACCTTATCCATTCTGTTCAGAACTACTTTTCACCAATTACTTCTGAACTTCTCTCTCTGTATTGCTCATATCGATTTTTTGCAACACTGGTTTGCATTGAATAATAGGTGGACAACTAATCTATGGATTTGTATCTTGTGCCTTAAGATCATTGGCTTCAATTACACCAGTTCATCCAAGTTATATATTGAGAAACTTGTTTATGAAATACTATCTACTTTTATGTCTCCTTTTCCTTTGATCTGATGGTATAGTAGGAACTGAAGCCTGTATTGATGATGTTGCTAAGCTGCCACCACAAACTTTTCATTTTTTCTTCTAGGAATGGCAAAATTCATGCTTGAGTAGATACATTATCTGAACTTAGGATCTGTGGACCCAGACATGGATGGGTCTTTTGACAGTAATTTTCTTTGTCAGTTTGTAATTTTCATCGCGTTGCAGCCTCTGATACAAGAACTGGCTTTTTATTAGCATGATTTGCTCTCTGGTCTATACTCATTCATAGTCTTGCTTATTGTTCCATAACTATTTTCAGACTTTCTGGGTTGGTAGTCAGTTTACGATTCGAAGTGATGGTGGTCAATGAAAAGTTGTTTGGTTCTATGGCACAGTTCTTTTTTATGCTTCATTCCAAATTGAATGTCCTCACAAGGTGGTTCTATTACATAGCTGACAAATAAGTAGTTGGCAGCCATATTATTTAGAAATTCTCCTCTTTAAATATTCCAACCTAGCAGTGACTTTAAGAAATGAACCGACATTTAAATTGGTCACGTGCTGATTTGAATGTAAGGGTGGCTTAATTTTTTATTGAAATTCTAAAATATATATTCAACGTAAGAAAAAAAAAAAAAAATGGTCCAACCTGTTTGAGTTACACAGATGGCTTAATTTTTTATTTAAAATTTAAAAAGTTCTTGGAAAATTTCTAAAAATTGTGTTGACTGGTTGGGTTCTACTGAACCATGTGCAGTACTGATGAATTGAAACACTGCCGGTTAGAAGGTTAAACATTTCAAGTGGGTGGTCTGGTTTGGTTCTGAAAATACTACAATGGTGCTGTCCTATTTCTAGAAGTTGACAACCATGTCTTATCTCAATTCCACCATTGTCCTCTTTTCGACATAGAAGAACCTGGAACCTAGAACTCTCATCATTCAAGTGTATATGGTTACTTATCACTGATAAAAAATGCAAAAAACTGTGCCAAGTGAGGCATTTTAGGCATGACAGGAGTATTCCTAGTGAACTGAAGCTGGAAATTCTAGTGCTATTCTAGTCTATTCAATTTCTGCTTGTAATTTTTCAAAAGTGATGTCACCTTGAAACCTGCAATGGAGAACCAAACTACCAGAATGATGGTATTGCCTCTTTTTGATTCATTAGCTTCTTTGGGTTCCCCCTATCTCTGCAGTTGTATTATTATTATTATTATTTGTTGAAGTTCTTTGCACCTGTATCAGTTTTAGGAGGTGCTTTTTTTTTCTGATTGCAGGTTTGTGAACCACTACGGGTGACAATAGCTAGTGCTCCATTGGAAGATGCTCGGCACTTAACCCATCGGTATGATAGAGTCCGGCAAGAATTTGAAGCTCAGGTACTTCATTTCCAGGAAGTTAATATCACACGGTTTCAGAGTCCTGATTTTGATGAACTAATCCAGTTTTTCCTCTGAAATTTTCATAGGCAGCTGATGTATTAAGGCGTAAATCAAAATATAAAGATTCTTCTGTTGAGAACCTTATTAAGCTAAAAAATGCAGAAGCAAGGTTGACTGAACTTAAATCTTCAATGGTGGCACTGGGCAAAGAAGCAACTGAAGCTATGCTATCCGTTGAGGATCAACAGCAGCAAATTACTTTCCAAAAACTGCTTGCATTGGTAACGTAAATTATCAGCCAAGCTTTATTCATGTAAACACAATTCATTCTGAGTTTAGGTGACAAACATTTTACTTTCCTATGTACATATATCACTAATTATGAATCTCTTAATTTTTTATTCTCTTGAAAATAGTTCTGTATATTTCTTTTAAATTTATGATGTTCCAATGTTGATTTTGACTTTGCTTTCCCATTCCAATATTTCCATATCAGCTGCGAGGAACAGTGTTGGGTTTTTAGAAGCAACACCTCACTAAAAATTGCAAGTGGGTAAATCCTGAGATAGCAGATATAATGTCGGTTATATTATAATATAATCTGGTGTTGTGACTCTGTTCTAGTTCAATGTAGCATTATTTATTCTGGTTAGGTTAAAGAATTAGGTATATTGATATGTTTTTCTAGATATAAGGACATTCATGGCTGCTTGTGATTATACATGTGTAATCAACCAAACTGAAGCTCTGTTTCCAGTTTTCCTACCAATTGCCATAAAATTCTCTCTTTTTTTCCATCTGCAGCAAATTTAATTTTTTTCGGATGCATGACTTTCGGTTTTCAAATAATTAGGTGATCTTACATGAATTCTGCTGGCAGGTGTTTGCTGAGAGATCCTACCATCAAAGCATCGTTACCATTTTGGAGAAGCTGCATTCCAAGGTCTGTAACTACAATATTCGTAGTTGATTACATGTAATTTTTTTTTTTTTTTTTTTTTAATTTATTAGATGTAAAAAGAACAAGCAATATTGACGGGCGTGACATTTGTTTTGTTGGGGGGTGATTTAGATGATACCAGGAGAGCAACTAAATGAGCAGTCATTACAATCAGCAATTCCATCTTCTGATGAAGAAGCTGTCACAGATAGGTCAGTTCACGAGGACAATGGTACCTACTTCATTGCAAAGGTTATGCATCCATTTGATGCACAGGCAGAAGGTGAACTAAGCCTTGTAGTTGATGATTATGTTGTTGTTAGACAGGTAAAGCAGCTCTACTGATCAGCTCTTCTCTCCATTTTTCTTGTATCGAATGCCATATATTTATTGTTTGCTGCTTTTGTAACATTTAAATTTTGGTAAATATGGCAAGTGAAGGTGGCTTCTAATGGATGGTCTGAGGGAGAATGCAATGGTAAAGCTGGATGGTTTCCTTCTGCTTATGTACAAAAAAGAGACGAAGTTCCAGTAAGGCTTATTTCTTCTTCTTAGTACCATACCACTACCCTTTTCTTTTTTTTTTTTCACCTTAATATATATATATATATATATATATATTGTAAAACCTCAAAGTTTGCAAATTTTCTTATGCAAATATCTTCTTTTCTTTGAACCATCAACAGGCCTCTGTTGCTTTAAATTTTTCTCAACACGTATATTTTTCTCTCTCTTTTTTTTTTCTTTTTGTTTTTTTTGTTTGAGAGGTAAAAATCTGCTTGAATTGTAATGAATTGATTTTGTTGCTTTTAATTATGAAGCATTATTATCAGACCTTTAAACTTCATTTTGTGGGAAGAACCTTTGTTGTTCTATTATATTGAATTATTAATTGTATTGATAATTTTTTACATATACAAATTAACTTCTTTAATTAGGTATGATTTGTGCAATATAAACTTTCTAATTAACTATGATTCCATCAAATTTAAATAGTTAAAATAATTGATAAACAGACACAACTTATGAACTTAATTCATAGTATTTTTTCATAAAAATCTTGAATTAGGAAAAGAAAAAAATGAGATTGCAAGTTCAATTCATAGTATTTATGTATGGAGTTATTTAAAAATCTAGAGTTAGAGTTATTTTTAGAAAGGGACTTACTTGATTAGAGCGGAAAACGCTGATGAGTATGGTTAAAATACTTCTATTTAAGCTCTACTTGCCCACCACGCTCTGCATGGTGCATGTAAGTTGAATCTTGGTTTTGCTAGGATTCGAATTCACATCTTACGAGACACAGAGATTTAAGCGTGACTCTGATACTAATTTTTCCAAAAGCTATAACTGATGAATATGGTCAGAATATTTTTACGTAAGCTATGTCCGCCTACAACGCTCCGTATGGTGCGTATAAGTTGGAACTTGGTTATGCCAAGATTTGAAATTACGTCTTACGAGGTACATAGATTTAAGTTTGGCTCTGATA
The DNA here is from genome assembly GCA_035583425.1 of Marsdenia floribunda. Taxonomy (NCBI): domain Eukaryota; kingdom Viridiplantae; phylum Streptophyta; class Magnoliopsida; order Gentianales; family Apocynaceae; genus Marsdenia; species Marsdenia floribunda. The sequence goes on along the minus strand of JAXGGT010000131.1, from coordinate 7,063,836 downwards.
TTAAATGATAACAAATGATAATAATTGATGAGTATGACCAAAATACTTCTATTTAAGTTCTGCCCGCCTTCTTTTATCATCTTCCATCATTCATTAAGATGATCATAGAAGATTAGAAAGAATAGGGAATGAATTTAAGTTAATATTCAACTCCCCTCCTCCCTCAATTCAAGTTAATAACAACATTAGCTACTCAAGAGTTTTAATTGATGCAAAAAAAAAAGAAAATAAAAATAATATAATCAGACAAATAAATACAGTTTAATTGATAATATTTTTATATTATTAAAAAAATAATATTTATCCTATCAAAATAATAATAATACAAAATTGACAGTTAAATTAATAAGTTTTTTTTTTTTTTTTTTTTTTAAAAGATCTTAGATATTAAGATGAAGGGAATAATACCTTTTGTTGAAGTCATCATTTTGAGTACTAGAATAGATACCTTAAAATAAAAGCAAAGAGGAAAAGGGACAAATCAATTTGTTTCCATGGTGAAAAGGAATTAGTGGCAATTATTATTATTTGACAAGTGAATTTCTTTTGTCCATTATGAAGTAAAATTAATGAATTATTATTCATTTACATTTAAATTTTAATCAATAAAAAATTTTATTTGTCCTTGTAATTTATCAATTAAAGTCTCTGTAGTAATAACTTATCGATTCATGTTATTTCAGTATTAAAGAATCTTAATTAATAAACTATGGTGAAATGAAAAATTATTAACTAAAATTTAAACTTAGAAAACTTAATAAATAATATAATATGATTTAAGGATCAAATCAAATAATAATCTTAACATTATTCACTTCTATTAGCAATTATTTTTTCTCCACATTTTTCCCCCCAAAAGAATAATATCCACTTGAATACTAATTATTTTTGTAAAAAAATTATTTCTAAAATTTTTGCAAATCTTTTATTTATTTTAAAATATAAAATTTTAAGTATTGTATTTAACAAATTGACGCATCTGGTAGCAAACACCCTTGTGATTTTATGTGAAATCATTGTTTATTTTTTTTTAAAGTATATTGAAATGTTTCTGAAAATTCATGTCATGAGTAATATTGGTAATGAAAGTGAGGATAATATATTTGTGTTATGGGTGATAACGTTGTTTTCTTTTGTAGCTTTGACTTGCAAAAACTTAAACAAAATAAGTCCCTTTCATGAAAGAATATACATAATTATTTTAGTTAAATAGATAATTTTTGTTTTTAAGAACTTACCAAAATGTCAGAACATGACATTCAGAAACTATGTATTGTGAATTCATGAATTAATAACATATTCTTGCAATAAAAAAAATGAACAAATTATTTCCATCATAAGAAAAAAATACAAATAGATAAATTAACTAATTCAAGAAATTTTAAATACCTGATATCAGGTATATACCTTGAAAAAGGACTATACCTTTAACAAATTGGTAAAGATTAGTGAAACTGATGGATGATAAGATGGATAAGGAATTAATACCTCCTCATCCTTTATTATGGTTAAAATAAAATATCATAAAACTAAACAACATAATTGTAAAACAAAAATGGGAGAATGAATTTGTAGGGAAGATGAAAGGAGCCTTAACAAAAAATTTTGAGGTTGCCCATTACATAAGATCAAACTATAAAAAAACCCATCATTGGAAAAAAAAAATCGTTTGCTACCTAGGGATAGAATGAGAGCTCAAAATTAAACATTAAAGATAAAATAAATTAGGAATGCTATAAAATTACTATAAAAAGAAGATTAAAAAAAAATAGAATTAGAGAACAAAGGTAAAATAAAGAGATATTATTAATATTGTATATTTCATACATCAAATACATTTAAATAACTCTCATATATATATATATATATATAGGGATGATATATATAACCTATATATATATATAAAATTCTCTATTATTTTCTTCATGAATAAGTAGTTATAGGCGAAACTAATTACATGGGAGTTTTGGAAGTTCAAAAGATATGAGAAATCAAATGGACATACAAATAATTAAGAAATTTATAGAACTCCCTATTAGATGTCCATTGAACAAGAAACATGCCTCATTAAAATCTTAATAGAGAAAAACCCAGTGGGAAAGAACCTAGTGAAGGAAAAAGAGCACACCATTCCTTATTCACTCTCCCTTATCATTATATAAGATCTTTGTAACAAAACATTATAATAATGTGGATCAGTCTCTCAAATGTTGAAGATGGTAATGCCTTTGTGAATAAACTTGCCAAATTGTTGTTTGAACAAATTTGTTGAACATGAATGTTACCATTCTTCTAAAGATCAATAGTGAAGAAGAATTTTGTGAAATATGGTTTGTGTGATCTTGTTTGATATATCATTCCTATAACTGAGTTATTCATGCGACATTATCTTCATAAATTATTGTAGAAGATTCTTTGTCAAAAGATAAACTACATGTCCCTTAGATATATTGAGACATTGATCTTAAGAAAACATATTCACAACCTGTTTCATGAATTGCTATAATTTTTGCATGATTTGAAGAAGTAGTAGCACGTGTCTGTTCTGTAGAACGCCATGAAACAACGATGCCACTACATCTCAAATTCTCTCTTCAAAGAATATACCACTTTTGATGTCTCTTTAGTAGTTCAAATAATATTTAAATCATTAACATATACTACAATTATAGCAAATTTTGAATTTTCATTCTTAATGAAAACATAGGGACAAATGTGGTTATTTTGATAACCTTCTTTCAACAAATACTCATTTATAGAATTGTACCATATTCGCCCAAATACTTTAAACCATACAAAGATCTTTGTAATTTTATTGAATATAATTCTCAACAATTTGATTTGTATGCTTCAAGTACCTTAAATCCTTTAGGGATTTTCATGTAGATATCATTATCAAGTGAGTCATATAAATAGGAAGTAACTACATCCATAAGATGCATATCAAGTTTCTCATTAGCTTCTAGACTAAGGAGATAACGAAATATGATTTCATCCGCCATAGGAGAATTTGTAACATCATAGTCAATTCTAGGTTTTTGCGAAAAAACTTGTGCAACAAGTCATGCTCTATATTTCAAAATTTTATTTTTTTCTCATTCTTCTTTGCACAAATACTCATTGTACCCTATAGGCATGACATTTTCAAGTGTACGGATTATAGGTCTAAAAACTTCACATTTTGCATGTGAGGTTAATTTTGCTTCATCTATATCTTTCCTTTTCATCCAATCAATTCTATGTCAACATTCATCAATAGATGGAGGCTCATGATCATTATTTTCATTCATAACTACTAATGTTACATTATATATGAAACTATTATCAACAATTGTTTTTTTTTTTTTTTTTTTTCTGTCCAGTTCAATCCTTCTCCCATAGAAACATAATTTACATAGATATCATCATTCTTCACTTTTTCAATGAAATCCCACTAGTGTTTTTATACCTAGTACGAGTATCTGCCAAGGAAATCCTATGTCTCCCTTTTTGTCTGTGCTATGTGCAAAAGGACTATTAGCTTTCCTGAGAAGGACAATTACACTATAAACGGTCCAGGTTTACCAATTTCCGAAAGGACGACCTATTATCTCCCATTTGCTTTTTGTAAATGATTCACTTCTATTTGTAAAGGAAAATGAAAATGAGGCACACGTGTTGTCCCAATTGCTAAAAACTTATGAAAGTTTGTCAAACCAAAGGTCAACTATGAAAAATTAAATATTTACTTTGGTAAGTCAGTCACAATTGTAAGAAGAGAGGCTATAAAAGATATATTGCAAGTCAATGATGGGAAGGAACATGGAAATTATCTAGGTTTCTATGATGATAGGAAGATTGAAAAAGTTTTGTTCCAATGTATGGAAGAACAAATTTTGCTCACTCAAATAGGGAAATCGATCGTCTTGCAATCAATTCTAAGATACACAATGTCAATTTACAAGATTAAAAAAGGTACTATTAAGCATATTAAAAGATTGATTTGGAATTTTTTATTGGATCACAATAGATGAAAAAAGGAAAATGCATTATAAGAGATGGACATAAATTTGTACACTATAATGTGAGGGGGGCTAAGGTTTCAAAAATATTAAAGATTTTAATAAATCATTTCTAGCCAAACAAGCTTTGAGAATATTGCAACAAACTGAATCTTTATTGAGTAGTTCTTTGAAAGCAAAGTATCACCCTAAACATGATTTTACCACAAATATGTTTCTATGTGTGGCATAGTATAGTTGTTGGAAAAGATTTGCTACAATAGGGCTTGAGATGGGGAATAGGGGGTGGAAACAATGTAAATTTCTTGAATCAAAAGTGCTTACTAAAGATGATGGCAACAAGTTGCAGCCAAAGAATACGTTGTCTTGACAATAGGGACACCTTAAGGTGGTTGAATTTTTCAAAGCACAACTCAATAGGATGCAAATAAACTGTGCACAATCTTGGATACAACTGAATTATAAAAGTGTTTAGAAATGAAGACGTAAAAGAATAAGCTAATATGCTGCCGCAATTGGAGAGAATTTTACATGGTGAAAAGTGGCAATCAATTTTTGCAATAACTAAGGAAATTGGAAGAGCAAAAGTCTTCAACATCAAATAGCACACAACTGAATATGTTTTGCAAAAAAATATTGGATTATATAAGTACTTCCAATGCAACTCCATTTGATATGGAATCAGCTAAGAAATTTTGCTAGTGGACTTATTAGCATAGAGGATACTAGGTTCAAATCCAATGTGCGCAAACTACCATAGAGAAGATGAGACAACCATTTACTCCTTATTCCAATGTAAGTACTCGAAGAAAGTATGGAAAATATTAAAAAAGCTTGAAGACATAAATAGGGTATGCTCTTCCACAAATGATGTTGATATCATGAAATTCTGGCAAGAAGAATACTCAATTGAAAAGTGAAATTTTCAGTCATCATATTATGGAATATTTGGTTATGTAGAAATTAAAATATGTGGAAAGGAAAAACACCAAATGAAGATAATATTTGCTCTAAGTTCAGAAGGGGTTCCGTTGAGTTTGAGGAAATCATAAGGCATAAAAATGAAGGGAGAAAAAGAATATACAACATGACCCTTCTAGCTCAAGTTGGCCAATAATAACAATGATAATAAAAATGGCAGCCACCTACTTATGTTTTATTAAAGGTAAATATGGATTGTTCTTGAAAAAATGATGTCACTTCAATAGGAAGGGTACAAAGAGATGATAATAGATGTCCGTGAATAGCTTTGAGACACAAAGCATACAACACAACCTTCCCAATCCAAGGAGAACTATTGGCAATACTTGAATGAGCAAAATTGGCTTTACAATACTCTAAGGAAGATATTACACTAAAAAATAATTGTGTGGAGGTAGTGAAGATGGTCAACAAGCATGAAGCCCAAAAATCTTTATTCCATAAAAGTGATTTCCCTTTGTGCATAATGTGTGATTTAATGAGCAACCTTACAACCTCTTTACCTCTCTCACTTCTATGACATGGCTAACAAATAATTGACCAAACAACTATAATATTAGGACTAACTCATCTAACTAACTTTTCTTTCTTCATAGCATCACTCCCACTTTCAAGTTCCCTTCTACTCAAGGGAAAGTCTAGAAACCTCAATTTTAAGTCTTGAAAAAATTTTGATGTAGCATTTGTAGGACAACTGTTATGAATAAACCACTGTATAGTTGTTTTATCTATAGAATTGATGGTTGCATTCAATCATTATATATTAGAGGGAATAATAATGTACGTTCCTGCCAAGATCTTTTTCCTTGGCAAGATGAATCAGGATTCACACTTTGTTCGTGTTGCTTTTTAACTAGAAGAGCGTGTACAAATGGAAGCCTTTCTTTTGAAATTTCATCATTGTAATAAGAAAATTTTAGAAGGAAGAAAACAATTTTTGAGTTAGTTTCTTTGTTGAGTATGTGGAGTCTGATAGTTAATTTTTGAGTTAATTTTTGGGCCTGGTATTTGTATTACGTTTGGCCCGGCCCAGTCGTTGATTCCTATTTGAAATACTCATGTAACTTGTAAACCCTAAGTGTG
>JAXGGT010000131.1:7046870-7057671 GCA_035583425.1 Marsdenia floribunda | reverse complement strand
TACTTAAGTGAAAACTAATTAAATTAGTTAACTTTATTTTAACTTATGTTAGGTAAGTTAAGTAACTACTTAAGTTATGTCAAACTTATTTAACTTTTCTTAGGTTGGATATGTGGAGTAAATTTTATTTCTTGAATGAAGTTGTGTCAAGTTTTTTATTTGAGTGATTAAAATCCTTAATTGTGGGGTTAATATGACTTATATAACTTTAGGTGAAGTTACCTTGGTTTATAAATTTAATGTTCATGTTGTGTTGGAATGTTGAGTTTGAATTGGAAAATGTCCATTTTTAGGGGAAACCTTGCAAATTTGATGGGAGAGATCAGTTTCAGACAGTTGTTCATTGTGGAAGACATTGACAATGGTTGAGACAGGTTGACGGATAATCTTGTCCGGAACTCCATTCCAGAACAACTTTGATGAGTTGTAAAATATTGTATACCTAGCATGTCCAAAACTTTTTGAAAGCATCTCTGCTGATCCAATGCTAAAAATAAAAGGAATCTAGCTAAAAGAATATGGGATTCATTGACTAGCTTGATTGATAAGAATGTCGTGGACGTAGTGGAGAAACTCAGAGCAATGATGGATCCATTTGTGCACGTTCATCAAGGAAACATACTCCAAGAAAGTCTTCCAGGTCTTAGGGACATACTGATTTTGTTAAATCCCACCGAGATGCAGAAATAGCTGCTGCCAAAATTGTCTGATAACATACTTGAAAAGGTATATCTTGGATCTCTTGTCTCCGTTCACCCTTTCTTAGTAACTCAACATGATGAATTTTCTTGCCAAAGAAGCATGCTAGAAGAGCTCGAATTGAGTCCTGAAGCTGGAGTGAAGACACAATTTGTGATTGAAATGGTTCGATTATGCAATACACTAGATGAGAAAGTATTGATCTTTAGCGAATTCATCGACCTGCTGAATTTTTTAATGAAACAACTGACTTTTTGTTGGGAAGAAGGGAAGGAAGTGTTGTACATGGATGGAAAGCTTGAAGACAAATGCTTTCCGTCCATGAAGCAAATGTCTGTCTTCAAGCTTTCTGTCCATGTACAACACTTCCTTCCCTTCTTCCCAGCAAAAATAAGAAGTCAGCTATTTCATTAAAAAATTCAGCAGGTCGATGAATTCGCTGAAGATCAATACTTTCTCACCCTGTGCATTGCATAATCAAACCATTTCAATCACAAATTGTGTCTTCACTCCCGCTTCAGGACTCAATTCGAGCTCTTCTAGCATGCTTCTTTGGCAAGAAAATTCATCATGTTGAGTTACCAAGAAAGGGTGAATGGAGATAAGAGATCCAAGATATACCTTTTCAAGTATGTTATCAGGCAACTTTGGCAGCAGCTATTTCTGCATCTCGGTGGGATTTAATAAAATCAGTGTGTCCCTAAGACCTGGAAGACTTTCTTGGCGTTTGTTTCCTTTATTAATGTGCACAAATGGATCCATCATTGCTCTGAGCTTCTCCATTGTATCCACGATATTTTTATCAGTCAAGTTAGTCAATGAATCCCATCTTCCTTTGGCTAGATTCCTGTTACTTTTAGCATTGCATTGGCAAGTCTCAGCAGAGACACTCTCGACAAATTTTGGATTTGCATGGTAGAAAGTATTGTACAACTCATCAAAATTGTTTTGGAATGGAGTTCCCGACAAGATTATCCGTTTTTCCCTATCTCAACCTTTGTCAATATCTTTCACAATAAGTTTTCTTATTGTTCAGTGTGTGACCCTCGTCGAGAATCAGAACACCAGGCATCTCAGGAAGAATTTTTTTTTAATTTTTCTGCAATACTGTCATTATTATTATTCCCTTGTCTATGCTTAACTGTAAGTTTCTTAAATAACATACTTGCATGCAGTTGCATATTTAATTGTGTTAGCTTTACTTGGAGTTCGAATGGAGCTTCTAATTTTAGAGGTTTAACTTTTTATAATTGAAATTGTGTTGAGCTAATATATTTGAAGTTGTATATTTTATTGTGTTAGTTTAGATATACTTGGATGCAACTTATTGAGATAGGGAAAACATTAAGTTTTAGGAGAAACTTTGCCAAAATTTTTAATTTTCTTAGAGTTCGTATTGGAAATTTATTATGTTACTTAGAGTAAGAAATGAAAATTTCATATATACTTGTGTTCATCTTTATGTACTTGGAGTTGAAAATTTAATATTGATGTAGTTAACTTTTGTTGAGTTATATATATATATACTTGGATGTTTTTCATTGAGATAGGGAAATCGTTAAGTTTGTATATTGGAAACATTGCCCAAAATTTTTAATTTTCTAGGAGTTTATAATGAAAATTTGTTATGTTACTTGGAGTTAAAAATGAAAATTTGTTAAGGCCATCTTGGAGGTTTAACTTTTTATAATTGAAATTGTGTTGAGCTAATATACTTGGAGTTGTACATTTTATTGTGTTAGCTTCGATATACTTCGATGTAACTTATTGGGATAGGGAAAACGTTAAGTTTTAGGGGAAAATTTGTCAAAATTTTTAATTTTCTTGTAGTTCTATTGGAAATTTGTTATGTTACTTAGAGTCAGTATTGAAAATTTGTTAAGTTACTTGGAGTTTAAATTTTTATTTGGAGTTGACATTTACTTGTATTTTTATTACAGTTAGTTGGAGTTAAAATTTACTTGGATGTAACGTGATATGATGTTTTTATTATATCCACTTACATGTGTTAAGTTTTTTGAAAGGACTTTGAAGATGGGTAGGAAACGGACCCGTAGGCCCTTATTATAGGAGGTATTAGCATCTTCGAGGACCTATTCAGCCTCATCTTTGAATTCACCTTCTATCCATTCCACCATGGCACCATGTACAGAATTTTTCACCGCAAACCTTCCTCCTTTACCTCCTGTACATTCTATTTCCACTCCCACTCCTACTCGTACTCCGATTGCGCCAATTCTGGTTGTACCTACTCCGGTTCCACCTACCCCTACTCTTGGTACATCTACCCCTACTCTTGGTACACATACCCCTACTCTCGGTACACCTATTCCTACTCATACTCCTGTTCCACCTACTCCTACTCGAGTTCCATCTACTATTGAGCCGACTTCAGGTCCTAGTACTTGACGTTCAAGGACATCAGGGCCTAGTACTTCAGCTAAAAACATGTGTTCATCTTTTACATTTTACTAAATTTTTTAAACCAACATTTTTGTTCGTTATTTATGTGTGAAATTGGATACGTCGCAGGTTCTTTTAGCAGCCGAATTCGAGGAGGTGGAAAGTTACCCCAAGACTGGGGAGAACCCACCTCCTCGAGATTGCGAGTGCAGCTTAGTGTAGATGGAGGCCTCATAGGTCATGATACTACTACTTCCAGCTCTGTATGCGGCATTTTTGCATTGATATCCAGTCGAGTCTCTTTGACATATGGAGATTGGCATTCAGTTCCTGACAATGATAAGGAGACCATTTGGCAAGAGATGCAGGTAAGAATTATCATTTTAGTTATCATATATATTTTAATACATATAATAGCGTTGAACTATATGTACTAATCATGTAATACTTTCCAGCGAAATTCTACTATCCCTCCCGCGGGCCGTAGTTTGACCTTGAAGATGGTAGGGTCATCTTAGAGAAATTTGAAGTGCACTTTGAAGAAGAAGTACTATGAGCCACACAAAGAAGGGATCGTACCAGATTGTCCCTATCAGAGGGTAGATACACATCAGTGGAGGTTGCTTGTGGCATATTGGCAGTTGGAGGACACACATGTATACATATTACTAATTTTGTTAAGTGTTTTATACTACTTATTTTTTAAATTGTTACTAATGCATACGATATGACTTTGCAGAAAGAGGCTCAAAAGAACAGACAGAATAGGGCCCAGATTGTGTATCCTCATACCACAGGGAGGACACCACACTCTATTCTAGTACAGCATTGTTAAATGAATATTTAAATAATTTAATCACTTATTTATTTAGTGAATATATTATAATATATATATAACATACATATATATATGCCTTATATATGTAGCGGGTATTCGATGGCCTGTCCATGTTGCAATACGATATGTTCTTAGCAACCAGACAGTGGCGTGGACACCAAATAGATGCACCCACTACCGATATCATTGCAAGTATTTCAAGTTATTTGTTATAAGTATAATCTTTACATATTTTGTTGTGTTTTCTGATATATTGTAATTATTTATTTAAATTTTCATATGTAGGCCACTTTAGAGCGTGAGTGGCAGTCAATGCCAGAGGAGAAGCGCACCGATGTGTCTAAAGATGCAATCTTTAGTCGTCATTTCGGTCAGGAGACTAGGGGTCGTGTTCGAGGCCACGATAAGGGACCGACCCCTACTTCTATTCAAACACAACTGGTGGTAGCGCAGCTCTGGTGAACAAGGAGCAGTTATATGCTTGACTTCAGGTAGAGGTTGAGGCTCGGGTTCGGACAAAGGTTGATGCAACGATTTAGTCTCAGCACTAGGATGCGCTTTAAACACAAAATATGATTATTTTACAATTACAAATGACAATTAATCTTTTTGTAAGTCGAGTAGAAACTACTCCCCACTTTACCCCCAGCTAGTGCCGGTTCTCCGGTAGTTGGGTCAACTTCCCGACCAGCACATCCACCTGATCCCAAACTATTTTATTTTCGAATTATTAAATACTTTTTATGTAATGAAATATTTTGTATTTTGAATTATTTCTAATTTATTACCATGTGTTACTTTTATTTTCTAATTGTTTGATATTCAAAATTATTTTAATTAAAATAATAAAATAAATGCATATTTAGGGTAGAAATGACGGATAACGACCATTTTGTACCCGTAATTAAATTTTAATAACTAATTTAATTATAATTGTAATTGTAATTTTTTATTTAAAAAATATCAAAAATGACGACTATAAACCGTCGTATCTGTTCAATCTAAAAATATCTAATAAAATTGAAAAAAAAAAATTCTGGGTTAGAAATGACGGCTAGCAGAACTGCTGTTTCCAGTACCCAAAAACGGCAGTCACCAGCCGCCGTATCTGACTCTGAAATTATTCTTTTTAATCTCCATTTGGACTTAAATACGACGGTTGAAGCCGTCGTATCTGGGTACCAGAAACTTCAGCTGCACAGCCACCATATTTGACCTAATTTTAATTTTAAAAAAAAAAATTCATTTTTTATGACGTTTTGGCCAGCCGTCATTTTCAAGTGTCGATTTGATAAAAAATGTCGATTTTGTACCCGCCGTTTATCATAAACAACAGCCAAAAAATTGTCGTTGGACCGTCATTTTAGGCAAAAACAACGACCAAAGAGCCAGAAACAACGGCTCCCTAGCCGCTGTTTTTACCCTGGAATCCTGTAGTAAATGTTGCTTAAGTCTCAAGTCAATCACATAGGTATAAGAGATTTGATGAGTATCTCAAAAAATTCGTAGTTAGATTCATCAAGATGTGCCATTGAATACTCCAGAGAAAGTTAGACGAATGAAATGATTGGATATCAACATATGAATCCTGTTAGCTATGATTACTATGGACATCACATTGGGCACCATCTTGAGAGATCTACTAGCACTAATACTAGTGGTGAGCAACCGAGAAATTATGGTGATTTCAATTATGATTCATCAAACAATATGAGTAATAGTATTCAATATATCAAGGTTTTAGCTATTGTCATCAGATGGTGAAGCAAATCCACCAAAGGAATGCACATACCGATCATTCATTATATTTGTAGTCAGATAGTCAGAGTTACTATTCTTATTATTGAAGGTTAAACAATAATGATTTTTTTAAACCTTCTCGTCATTCCTCTGTGTATTAATAGGTAATATTTTAACTATTTAATCTTACTTTTTTATTTTTGTATTTTAATAATATTAAACTGTATAAATAATATTATATAACCTTTTTTATTTTTTCATGTAGGCATGCCAATATAGAATGTCTCAAATTGAAAGGATTGCTAAAGATATTTTATTAGTTTTTATTATAAATGAAATTAAAATATTGATAAAGCGTGTTGTTTGTTTTATTGTAATATATTAGACTTTATAATCTTTTAACACATATTTTATCGATTACATTAATTTTGTAATTATTTATATTAAAAATTATCTTGAATCATCATTGTTTAATATTTTTATTGAAATTATTGTATTATTTATAGTGATATATCGACCGAGACATCAATACCGATAGGAATTAGGATATGGCAACTCTGAACCATGTTTTTAACAAAATTGCCCAGTCTAAGTTTTGAGAGAAAGAAAGAGAGAAAGAGATGGAGAATTTGCAAATTGATAGTATATTAACTTTAGAAATAAGCTATACATTTTGCCTTTTATGACAATGCATGAACTGTAACTGGATCTTTTCGACCTATGTTATTTTATTAAATAGAAATCACTATAAGGAAGAGGCACTGCCTTTTTACTTGTTCCCTTTTCTGCAGTTTTCAAGAACATCCACCAGGACCAAACCCAAGCTTCCCTCCAGCAACATCATAGACAACCTCAAATGTTTGCTGCTGAATGTTACCATATACTCCCACATCACTATCATCACCATTTCCGGCAAATGCTAAGCAAAGGATTGATTGTTTTGCAGCCACAAGAATATTCAGGACAGGCAAATCAACTTTGAAATTCCCACCGAAAATGAAGACTAATTTTGGTATTGTCACGCTGGTGTAGTTGCTCAAGTCGAAGCAAGTGTCTAATATAGAAACAGCAGGTGCTGCCGGATACTTGGACATCTGTTTCTTGAAAGCGGTCTTCATTGCGGTATAGGCTGTCGGAGGTAACCGCGTTATGACAGTACCGGAGTCCACAATTGTGCCTGCATTTTTGAATATTGATTGACTGATAGGCAACTGTTGTCCTCCAACGGCAATGGCAACAAGGTCGACAAAGTAGAAAGTTCCTTGGTCGGTATTCGTGAGCGGAGTGTATCCCACGTTTCCAGGAACTCTGTCTTTTCCGAAAGTTAAGTGCCCTTTCGATCCCGACTTGTTTGGAAGGCAGTAAGAGAAGAATTTCCCATACTTCTGGGAAGTTTGAGACACTATAGATAAAGGGTCTCTGCCGAGACCGAGTAATCCTGCAGTTTTCCCGAAGAGACCTTGATTATTCTGACCACAACCAAATAGGAAATTATCGAACGAATCTGCAGGTGTTAATGTTATCTTGTCTTTAGAGAAATATCCCACTGAGAACGATTGATCTCCATACTGTATGCCGTAAACACAAGTGGAAGTGGATGCTATACATCCAGGTTTGTTACCGGTTGCGGAAGGAAGACCAGAGCACTGAGCCGAACCACAAGTAATGTTGGAATAGGAAGTGGATTTAGAAGGATCGAATATGGGATCTTGTTGCTGGTAGCAAGACCTGGCACAGGGTTGACATTGTGTCCATGTCAAATCACTGCCGGTATCGAACACTAGTGTAAGGGTCTTTGCTGGTGTGCCGAGGCCAACGTTCACGACGTAGTTGCCCGTGCCGATTGAGACTCCAGGTTTTGCAGGAAGGTTTGCCTTTGAATTACGAAACCTGTTGATTCCGGCATTGAAAGCACGACGTCCATGGATCGAATTCACCCGAGATTGGTCTGCTGCAAGGATCTCAGCAAGAGTTGGCTCTTTGGTATCCTGTTTGCATGGAGAATGCCTGTGAACTACTTCCAGTGAAGACTTTTTGCTACGACCTGCTAACAGCTGGTTAGATAACATTTGAATATAATATTTTCTTTTTCTTTTTCTTTTCCTTTTTCTTTCCTCAGCAATTTAATTATTATATTAATACGAAAAAAAAAAATTTCTAAGATTCTAATAAATGGTAAAATTGTAGTATAAGATTGTCTCCAATTTAAATCGAATTTAGAACTTTTCATTTGACAAATCAAATAAAATTTTTTTCAATAGTACTAAAACTTTAAAAATAATAAAAAATTATGAGATGAATGTGTATATACATTTAAGAGGAAAAAAAAAAAAAAACTATATATTATTAGTTAACTTAATTTATAAATATTGAAAATTGTAATAAAATTGAAAATGAAAATAAGTGAATATTACGTAGCTACTTGCGACAAGGATGAGTACGAGGACGAGGTGCGTTGAGTTTCTAATTTTGGATGGGAATCCATCATTAGGGCTTTGTTTTTTGGCAAGTGGAATCCATCATTATTAGTTGATGATGCATAGTGGAAACTGATTGATAATTTCCATCGTTTGTTTGTTATTTTAGACACAACCGTATAATAGGCTTCGCAAGAATTGAACAATCGAAAGAAACTTTGCTATATATTGTGTATATATATTGCATACTCTTTCAAGTAATAATATTTCTTTTTATATTATATAATTAATATTCATTAATTATTTTATACAAAAATAAAATAAAACTCAAAAAGATATATATAATTATATAGTCATAAATTTCACATGATGATATAACTAAGTTTGGACGAAAAACCCACAAAAGTTTCAAATATATATTTAATAATAGATTGAAAAGAAAAAAAAAAAAAAAAAAAAATTGAAATAGTATGATTATGGTTAAACAGAGATAAACACTACTAGACACATAGAAAAAGACATTCAAAGAAAAAGACGTTCACTACCAACCTGAATGATTTTATATTAATTCAACTTGAAAATACATTTTTATTTGAAAATTAAATATTAAATTTTCAAACTCATATTTTTCTTTTTATTTATTTATTTATTTTTTCGGCTAAAAAGAAAGAATACTTATCTTTGTTTGGTCGATACGTACAGCTATAGTGCATTTAGTAACAAACAAAAACAACCCCACTTTTCAAATCAAATGTTCATTTTATTATTATTTATAAATAAATATATTATTTTATCTTTTAATTTACCAAATTTCTTACCAAAATTTTTTATAAAAAAAACTAGAAAAAATTAATGCACATCTACCAAATAATTAATAATGAAAATGTCTTCTTAACCAATAATTAAATTTATAATAATTCTATTAAAGAAACATGAATTAAAACATAACTATCATAAAAAATTTAAAAAAAAAAAAAAGAAAAAAAAATTGAATTAAAAGATTCATAACTCCAAATAGCGTTAATAGTACAATAAAAAGGTTAGATTTGTCAAATTTGAATCTTGCACGATTCAGACAGCCTTATTTATAATAAATACTTGCAATAAATAATAATAATAATAATAATAATTGGTGAATTTAGTTCATAATCTTTTTATTATTGGTGCGATTAATCCTTTTTTTTATTATTTAGTAAGTTTTCAATGTATAACGAGTATATACATTTGTTCCCTCTATAAAATTTAATTATTTGGACATGTCAAATAATGAATATTGTGAAGAAAGAGATTAAATGTATGTGTCTGTAATACATTGGAGACCTATTAAATAAATAAATAAAATAAAATAAACTATTTATACTAAAGATATAAATATTAAGAAGCAAATTCACAGATTTTTTTATAAATAATAATAATAGGTTAATCTACCATTATTGATGCACTTACCATCATAACAAAAGATTCTTCCTAATATAATAACCCATCATTGTTTTGCGAATTATTTAATTAAATAATATTATAGAATATATATATATATATATATGCGTCATCAGCATTTTAACGTATCTTGATTGAATATGGATCGATCCAGAATAATTGAATTATTATTATCATTAAGAGTTAATTAATTAATTTTTTACATTTAAAATTTTATATATTGTAATTGAGAATACACTAATTTAAAAAAAAAAAAAAAAAAAGGTAAAAAATATATATACATGGCTCCATGGAAGTTAAATATATTAGTTCTTCCTTTGTTTTTCTGATGACTTAAAACACTGACATGTCAAAATAATCAATATTGGAAAAAGACAATTAAAAGTCGGCGGTTCAATGTTTCATAATTGGACGATGTGATGCATACCTATATATTAACCTTTTACGTCACTGTAGTATATTATTATTTTTTTTAATATATTTAATAATTTTTAATTAATCTATTTAATTAAAAGTTTTATAAATAAATATAAAATTAAAAATATATTTTAAATTTTCATTATAAAACAGCCAACTTTTAATACGAAAGGTATAAAATGTGACCATTGTCAAATTAAAAAGAAGAGAGAAAAAATATTATTTTTGAAATTTTTTAGTTTTTCTTTTTATTTTTGATGAACTTATAGCTTCTTAAGAGTTATAAATGAGACTATGTCAATTGAGATATATGTTCTTGTCAGAGTAAAAAAGATCTAAGTATGTAAATGTAGACTTGATTGAAAAAGAAAATCCTAAATTTTAGCTTTTAAATTCCCTTTTTTTTTTGCTGAATACTTTTAAATTCTTTAATATATATATATATATATATATATATATATATATATTAATTAGGTAAATTAGTCTTTTTTTTGGGGGGGGAAATTGGATCCATTTTATTTTGATTAGACAAAAAGATCTTTATAATCAGATTTTGACAATTTTTAACCATCAAAGTTCATGTGTTTGAGTAAGTCACGAAAAATATTTTTTTCATATATAATCATATATAACTCACTCAAATCTTTATGAACCATCACTTTTTCCAATCAAACCATCTTATAAGGAAAATAATCAGGAATGAAAGAAATTTAAAAAAAGAATAAGGGTTTCATTAAGATTTAGATTGATTAATGAGTTTATAAATGACAAACATACCCTTTATGAGATATACATGTACTTGGTACGTTAATTTTGATGGTTGAAAATTACAAAAATTTAACTGAAGGAC
>JAXGGT010000131.1:7007341-7019825 GCA_035583425.1 Marsdenia floribunda | reverse complement strand
AATTTGAAAATAGTTATAGGATCTAGTTAGATATTTTTAAAAATTTAGGACCAAGTTCAGAAAACGTAAATAGTTACATGACTAAAATCGAAAATTTTCCCACAAATAAAATAAAGTAAAAAAAAAAAAAATTAACATAGTAAACTAAAGAAACACAAAAATTAAGTAGCAATGAACTATAATAAAAACTAACAAAGAACACCCAGAAGTGTTAGATAAATGAACACACAGCCTGCTGTTTTTTTGTTGCGAATAAATTATAAGGATATATTACAAAAAATGGCATTACATATTTTCTGTGGAGCTCAGTCACAAATCAATTCACTCATTTCATATACAATTAATTTTAGACAGATGCAACAATGTAGTAAATGAAACAGGAATAAACACGAACTTAACAAGAATATAATTCAAGTGGAGAAATATGGAGGAGGTTGGGAGGGAAAAGAAAAGAGGCCATAGATCTAGAAGGGCAGCCCAGAAGCTGAAAAGCACCATGACATCACTGAACGAACCAATTGCTATCCATTTTAGAAATTTTAAGTTACCAAATGGAGAAGTAGCATTTTCTTGCACCAATCTGCAGAAGAATAAATAATCCTGCCCCTCGCAGATTTATCCTGTGTTTTAAGTCATTTGGTTGAATGAGGCAGTAGAAGCACTCTGGTACCAAACAAATTCGTTCTTCCCTCATTTGAAGCTATTCATTCTGAACTGGAGTCGTAGAAGTCACTAGGGCATGGTGTTGTGACCTCAGATTCAAGTACTTGAACAACCCTGTGCATTGTGGGCCGATCCTCAGGGGCAGAAGATACACACTGGATAGCTATTGAGAGCAGAGCATCAAGGCTTTCTGTCTGTACACCTTCACACTGTGAATCAACTATCTCCCGCTGTCTATTCTCAGAGATCAGATGATTTAACTGCCGAAAGAGTTTAAAAGCTAATCAGTCTGAATGTCATTTTTATACATGAGAATGATGGGGTATTCTTGCTGAGAAAATATAGACTCAACAGTAAAAATAATGCATACAAGCTCATATCTTAATCTGAACATCAAGATTGTATCTTCCAAAATAATCCTTTTTTTACAAAAGCGCAAATCTAGTATTAACTATTTGTATTTGTATGGACATTAACATGCGAGATATCTTTCAATGACTAACAAATAAGATCATTGTAATTCACAAGCAGAACACAAAAATTTCTGGATTAGAAAGCAAATGAACCAGGAAGTGAATTCAAGATATGCTCCTTCATTTCATTTTCTGTAACTTTTGTTCAAGATTCCTCCAGAAGCCAACTCATGGTTTGAGGCATGCATATTATCACAGAAAAGGCTAAGCATAAAACCTAAACCATTTTATCATTTGGTATCACCAACACCTAGAAGCAAGAGGCTAGACTCAACTGCTTCTGAGAACAGAAATAGTTTTCTCAAATTAAAGCAGTAGCAAGATTTGAAAAATATTTTCTGTAACTTTCCACTTCGCTTCATGGCATCTATTTTTGCTGGATTTTACATAGCTTACAACATAATTAACTAAGACACCATATTGTCGTGCCTTGCAAAAGAAGGCACCAAAAAGTGCTCAAGGACATGGTGAAGACAGGAAGGTTCTAGACAACACGTGAAGAGTCTTGAACATGCCGAAAGATTACAAAGACTTTAGTACTTTCAAGGAACATCTACACGAACCTAGAAGACACTAGAAGATGGTGGAGCAATCTTGAGCCATGTAGACATCTCTAGAACACTCTTGTACATAGTAGACATGTCTAGCATTTATTTGATGTACATAAAATGATGTAGGCTACTATAGACAAAGCATGAATGTTGTAGCATGAATGATATCACTTATCCTTTTAATGTTGTAGCGTGAATGACAATCGAATGGAGGAAATATGACCTTTTATTAGTTTGTCCTTCGATGCAAGTATAGCAGAATATCTAAATGAGCATAGACATACCCAGCCAACAATGTTTAGCCCTTTCTCAATGAATGATGCATCAGTGGGCCGTTTTCCGCTAACAACTTCAAGCACTAGAACCCCAAAACTGTAAACATCAGTCTTTTCAGTAGCTCTACCACTCTGCATGTACTCTGTTAAAAAAGTCAATATTTAAAAGTGAGTCACTGCATTTTGTACATAATGCCAGTTTCAGTGGGGGGGGGGAAAACTGGGGTAATTGAAGTGAATACCAACTTCTAGAATGTGTATTAATTCTTCAACATGACAGGGTATGAGAGGCAGTGAGATGGTCAATATCAGCATACTCCAATACGACTCAAAAGTTCAATATATTCATTGCTTTGATTGGATGATTTCTATTGCGTATACTTCATTTACAATTTTTGAGAGCACAATAAAATTTGTCATGTGTAGTTGACAGTATACCAAACAGTTTCACATGCATTTACAGCCATATTAGTAGCTAAGCATTGCAGTTCTACATTTTTTGGATTGTTAAACAGAAAGAAGGATGTTAAGGGGGAAGTACATTAGATGTGTTTGCACTTAATCAACTGAAAGCACATTTATGGTGCCTGACATTGTCATTCATATCAGACATTATTGTAGTGAAAAAATTCAAAGAAAATGAAAACAGGAATATGGAGGAAGAGGAGGAAATTGTGAGTTTATCCTAAAGTTATGATCAAACAGCTAGCAATTAAGTTGGTTACGCCATAAGTACTACAAATATATATATATATTCAAAAATTCTAATAGCATGGAAAAAGAAAGGTTTCTCACCTGGAGCCAGATACCCAAATGTACCAGCAACAATTGTGGTTATGTGGGATTCCTCGTCCTCCAATAGCTTGGCAAGCCCAAAGTCAGAAACTCGAGCACCAAAATTTGCATCAAGCAAAATGTTGCTGGACTTTATGTCACGGTGTATAATACGAGGAGAGCAGTCATGATGCAGATACGCCAGGCCTTTTGCTGCTCCCATGACTATATTTAGCCTTGCATCCCATTCTAATTGCTCAGATCTTTCTGAAAGAGAAAGGGGAAACAAATATTTACACACATATATCCAGCTTGCTCATACACGTTAATCACTCAGGAAGGGAAGAATGGAATGAAAATACAAAAACAAATGAATAATAAAACAAAGAGTACACACAGAAGTTTAAAAAATCATGTAAAGGAATAGAAGTCCACCAAATCAATGCAGCACACCCTATGTCAGTTGAACTAGGCAAGATGCATACCTTGGCAGCTATTATCAAAATAAAATCAAACCAGTTGTGAGAAATTAGGTCATAGTACCTTCAAAAGAAAAATAATCCAGGTACTTTCCTGACCTCAAAACTCAAGTTCAATTTTCCAGAATTAGTTTATTGCCTCTCAGATCTTTGAACTACTTCAAAGGAGGATAATCTAAAAATAACTGGTTTATAATAGTTACAACAAAACAAAACAAAAAAAAAAAAGGCAAAAAGAAAAACACACTGGCTCATAATTAAGAATGTTTTTGAAAGAGAAATGTAAAACATTCATCAAGATTAACTTATCCTCATCATTTAGATTTCAGTACCATTCTCATTGGCCATCAGCTTTTTGCATTCTCATTCAATAAACAAGTATTCAGACTTAAAAGTAATTTCAGGTATAAAATTCAGACTTTGGACTATTCTTGATTGTTAAGGGCTCTGAATCAATGTAATTATTGACATAAGCTGAGGGTAAGAGCAGAGATTTGGTTGAAAGGATTGCTGGCCAAATGGAGAAGAACAAAACCATAAGAGAACATCTGGAGCAGGTCTAATTTAAACTTTTCTCCGGCCTGATTATATTATGAAGTCACGCTACTTTCCCTCACTATCTAGCAATGCACATTATTCACAGGAGAGCAACTCCAAATCTCAGTACTTTAACTCCATGAACAATTTCATCAAGTAAACTTAGAACTTGAAACTGATGACCTAAGTCTCAATCAAGGTACTAATACATATGTTCATCTTTGTGATTCATAGGAAGCACTAAGAGGGAGCTGTTCATTGGCTCATCAGTGTCTTCTAGCTGAAGCACAAGACTACCTAGAAAAATTCGACATCAGAAAAGGACAATAATTCACCACACCTAGAAACCAAAAGTTTTAACATCCTTCTGTAATTCTTCATCTTTTATGTTTCCTTTTCTCAGTTAATTTTACACTTTTAAGTAGAATACAAAAATATGTCTATTAAACATAAATTGTTATGGTAACCCTGCAACATCAAGTTTAAACCTGTCAGACAAAAAAATTCTGATACATACTTTCTTGTCAATTACATTGTGTTTCAATCAAACAATATAGTAAGACAAAATTGTACCATTAGTTTGTATATAGATTCAAAACCACTGAACCTGCCATTTAAACCATATTATATCTGGAAAATGTGTAGACATATAACTTAATATGTATCTTACTTTTCTAGTTTCTCTCGTAAGCAATTTGAATTGTTTATATTATTTATTATAAAAAACCAGTATACCTTTTTTCTTTTTCTTTTTATTTTCTTTTCTTTTCTTTTCTTTTTTTTTTTGTGTGTAGAAATGTTCCCATATTGTCATCATGGCATGAATTTTTTATCCTTATATTTATACCTCCTAGTATGTAAATTCATTTCTAGGCATGCCCCAATGTCAAATTTTAACATGACTTGCCTAATTGTAAATCTCAATTCAGTGTAATAATAACAATTAATTATTGAAAGGGAAAATCATAAGCCAAAATAAATGCTCTTGTCCAAGGATGATATGGACTTCATAATTGCTTCAAAGGAATACCACATAGAGTCCTCTAAAAAAGGATGTCCCAACTTTCCACCATTATTAACACTTGCATCCTGACCCAGTGTTAATCTGCTAGCATAGAAAGGAGTTCAGGAATCCAACTTCCTTTTCTCCTAGCATTTCATGAAAATTTTCTACACTGTTCACATACTGGCTTCAGCTTTTACCATATGTCCAGATTGATTCACTCTTATAAATAGTGCCTATTCCAAGAGGTAGTTTAAATAGTCAAGAAAAGAGCATGAGAACAATCAAATCTACATCTTACCATGGAGAACTTCATCCAAGCTGCCACCAGGCAGGAAATCATATATCAATAGCTTTGATGTTGGGGAATTGCAATATCCTCTAAGATTGACCAGGGACCGATGTTTAATGCTTCCAAGGATTTCAAGTTCCCTCTCAAAGAACCGGTCAAAGCCTTCATTCATCTTGACTATTCTTTTCAAGGCAAATACATTACCATCATCCATTGCAAGCTTGTATACAGTTCCAAAGCCTCCTGAACCAATAATGTGTTCTTCATTTAACATCTCCAATTTCTTTATTATATCCTTGGATGTGTAAGGCAAATCTCCATGAAACATAACAATAGATGCTCCTGAAAAATAGAGATACATATTTCGTAGTTAAAGAAACTCAAAGAGCACAAAAAGGAAAAAAACTTCTAAAAGTAAAAGTAAATAGCATGATTGTTTATGCCACGGTATTAGATTTAAACCTCCACTAACATCCATTGCCAGGCTTTTGCCATCATTTTTACCAAGCCTCTTATACAAGAAACACCCCCAGAAACACATAAGTGCCACCAGAAGCAGTGCACCAACAGTAGCAGAAGCACTGATAAGTAGCCTTCCAGAGTATTTCTTCTTAGCTTGGTTTTCTGTTGAAACACCAAAGTCAAATGTCAATGCGCAAACAAAACATTTGTGAGGAAGAGGCAATTACAAGAAAGGGGTACATGCATTCATTGGTAAACTAAAATGAAGCGAGAATTCAAAAGATATGCTGAACAAAAAGTATAGGCACTGTTTTTAAAGAAAGATCAACTCGTAAACATATTAGATAGCTTATTTATTTCCTATCCAGTTTAATTGGACAGGCTCACAGCAAGGAAAATATAAGTACAGAGACCCATACAAGCACAAATGGATTTTTTGATTACTTAAATTCACTAATTTTATAAACCTCCATCTAAAATTGAAAGACCATATTTCTATTCTGATATTTCCACTTTCCTAAAAATAAAAAATATTTCCCATCTAAAATAGCACAAACAAACTCGTAACTTTACATCCCACTACTCATGCTGTCCCAGCAATTCCCGACAAATCATATTAATAATGAAGATAACCTGGTAATTTCTTATTGTCAAAGGTTCTCATTAATTCTTGTATGAAGTCAAAGTCAATTGTGAACATTCAATTTTGAATAGAAGCAATAAGGAAGTTTCCTTGTCTTTGCCTAATGGCTTTTGACAAATAGTGATCAACAGGATAGGATATCATAAAGAAAAGAAAAGTCTAGACTGGCCAGGCAAGCAGAATAAATTGACTATAAAAACAGAAGACAGGGAATACTTGATTAATGAATATAAAACAATTAAAATACTCAGGCAATTAGAAATATTGGCAAGACAGTTGTATATATACAAAAAGGACAAGCTCTTAACCAATGATGAAACTGAATAAGAATTTACATGGGGATGACATACAATTGATGAAGTATATCCCCTTCTATTATAGGACAATACAAACGTTTTTACCAGAAACATTCTTTTCTCCCGCGGGGAACTTTAAACCCTCCAAAGCAGTAAGATCAGGGAGGAATAGTAAGAAACATTCAGGTGAAAAATATGCCAATTGTTCAATGGACAAACATTACCTGATGTTGGGGGTTGGGAAAATGCTGATGGGCCACCACTTTTGCATTCCTTGTTGATCTGCTCTCCACACAACCCACGGTTACCAATAAAGCTGCCAAAAGAAGCATCACCATCAATGAAACAAACTTGCAAGAATTTATATGCACCAATTCAACAACCAGATGAGATTTTTCAGCTGTTACTTGACCCGTTTGCTAAATAGACACAGAACTTTGTAATAATTATTCTCGCAGATAGGATGTGTAATGCATAGAATAAGATTTAAAAGAATGATATTTTTGCAGTAACTTTATTATTGCAATCAAAAATTTGCAAAATTGAGATAAAAGATAATAGAAGACATTTGACACGGACTCAAAGAAGACAACCTGTGGATAGAGGTAATTGTTTCTCAAAATTTTGGATGGGCAAAATAATCCAATTGATATCTTATGAATCATGACAAAATATGACATAGCATAGCTTAAACTAAAATCTATTATCTTGTTTGAAAAATGAAAATGCCAACATATGGCAAGACAAAAGTGTAGTACTTACGAACTGTTTCCAAAGGTGGCAAGGTGACCATTAGATGGAATCTCTCCGACTAGGAAATTATTTGATACGTTGCTGCAAAAGTTGCAAAAGAATTCATGTCAATTTTATGCCCAAAAACAAAAACGAAAGATGGAAAAAAAGGCCATTTTGAGTTGGTCTAGCATAGGACGACGCACAAAACAACAAGTTTGTCTAACTTTCCAAGTGATGCTGGAATACTTTCACTAAGAGAGTTGCTTGACAGATCCCTGCAATAGTAGCATGTCATTTTACATTAGTATGGGCATAAGGCGTACCATCAAACTAATTTAATAAATGAAGGCTCAATGAGATACATCTAAAATAACTTCATGTGCCATGTGCCACAAAAACAGTGGTTGTAAAGTTTGGGGAAAAAAAAATTGCATTTTTCTATATCTGATTACTGTGAATTACCAAGGAACATTTCTAGTTCAGAAAATTTAAAAAATAAATTTGAAACATCACCTCACCAGATAGATTAATAACCTACTTGAACAAATATAAGTAGCTGATTGCAAATACCTTTAATTTAGAGTCCCAGTCCACTCAACATTTCCAATTTTCACTTTGAAGTTAAATCTAGCACTATGTTTTTGGCATTCTTTTTTTAGCAAGTTGACCATGATATTCCTTGTGCTGTTTTGGCTTTATGACACCAGAATCCAGGTGTAAGACCCCAGTCCATGTTATTATATTTTATGTTGTCAGATACTTGCAGGCAACAAGCTGCACATATCTGCTATGTTATTCTTCATATATAAATATTGTATGACAAATAGCAGTCAGGATTTACAGGGTTTTATGGCTGCTAAGAGAAATATCAAATCAGCCAATAACAGAATACTATTAGCACTTTTGTGCCACATAAAAAGGTTCTTGCATGCAAATTTATTTAAGTAGAGCTCATAATGACATTCTCTTCTCTCTCTACTCCCTTTTTCTGAGTTTTACTCTAATTTCAGGCTCCTTATCTACAAGGAAGCACTATTCCATAAAAATCAATTGAAAAGTTTCACTTATAATCTTTTGAAATCTCCTGAAAAGTATAGACCATTTACATCCATAAAAACATAAACATCTACAAACAAATATTCTAATTTTGTACAGTAACCCCACTGATTCTATCAGATCATCCAATATGAGCTCTTAAAAACTTTTAGAACACTTGGATTTAAAAAAAAAAAAAAACTTCACTAGAAACATTTTCATCATCTTAGAGGTATAAGTTGTCTTTTTTCCCTACCCCAAGTTAGGTTCAGTTCTATATCAAAGCACTAATTCCAGCCGGAAAACTGTACAATGACAACCAAACCAAAAGAAACAAAAAGAGAAGTCTAGCTTTACACCAATAAATCCTGTTAAGCTATGCAATCATCTACTTACATATTCCTTTTCCAAAGGCTCTAAACCCTAGAAAGATTTAAGTCAGCCACTTTAACTCAGTACGCTGACAGTTTATTCTAAACAAATTTTAGCAATCCTTCTAAAAGAAAGGACTCCAATATCAGAAAGAACTGAAGTCATGAGAGGAAAAAGAATACACTATCAATTGCAGTCTACATGAAACACTGGAAATAGAAAGATCAGATCAACTTACAAATTTTGAAGGGAAGAAAGGTTTCCCAATTCACTGGGAATCAATCCGCTCAAGAAATTACCCTGCAAATATCTGCACAGGTAAACAAGATAAGGATTCCAGCCAAATATGCTTTTCAAACGTGCTTTCTGTGGTTGGTACACATAAGGGCCATTAGTTCTTTTAGCCAAAGAATGAAATATTCTTCATCATCTTTTATAATGAACTTAACAAGCAAATGTTGTACATCCTATATTAAGGTTTCAGAGTGCAGGAGCGGTCAAATGAAATTACTGGAATGAGTCTAACAAGTAAATACTCCTTAGTTAGTACATAAAAAAACAAGCGAATATGCACTGGTAGTGTGATAAACTGACTTTGATAGCACTTAACTGAAGTGAAGCTACCATAAAAAAAATAATAAATAAATAAATTGTTAGATAGCTACTACCCTACCCTCTTTATCTACTTATATAATCCTTGTGAACCCTTTCTTCCAATTTTCTCTAATTTTCAAACAGCATCACTTCCTATTCGTAGGATCCAATACCACATTCTATCAATTGACTACACATGCACAGAGGACACTAGAAGGACATTTGCACTAAAACAGATTACCAAAATTTAGACATCCTTTTTCCACAATTATCTGGATTATTTCAGTGCAGAATCTGCCATCACATTAATTCTGCCATTTCTGAGAGACTCATTTTTGCTCCCTGACTAAGCATACAAGTTAACTCCTCGGAATGGAAATGTATGTATCGACCAAGAGAACATTTAAATCACTTATTTTTCCCTGTGGAACTAATCTGATCTAAGTGCTTCCGGGCTATTGTTTTTCCAGCTCTATCAAAATCAATTAGCAATTCTTATTTTTTACAGAAGTCAATCCTTGAGAAAGAATATAGTTAAATGAAGTAGAAAATCTAGCAATTTGTGTCCCCTAAGAGAGAGATGGACAAAAAGAGGTAGAAATCAGTATGGTTTTATCTATAAAGTAAACTAGGATCTAAAAAATATATACAGCCTTTCTTGATATAACACTTTTGCAACACTGAATCTATATGGCTTTGCCAGATAGATCAGTAAAGCATTCTAGAAGAAAAGAACACAGAGCTTCACCTTGCTCTATTGGCACTAATATTACTCCAATTAATCCTTCCAGCCAAACTCATCATGACAGACATTACTTCTTGCCTAGTAAGCACAACACAACCTAATTGGTAGCATGAGATAATTTTCGCTAGTCTCCCATTGTAACAAATTCGTTATGATAAACACTACTTGCTGCCTCCTCAGCACTACACAACCTAATTTGTTCCCATTTTGTAACATTTTTCAACTCTTGTAAAGAGCACAAGGAATCTCCCAATTACCAACTGACCTTGCTTATCTCCCAGTGCCTGTTTCAAGTAGTAATGAAACTCAACAAAGACTTTTACTATTACATTCTGAGCATGCTTTATTAGAATTTTTGAAGTTTCTTGACATGAATAAAATGACCATGTAAAGATTAATATTTCTAGGAGAAAGCTTAGAGTAACCCAAAATGCAATTCAATCTGTAATAGTCATAGCAGAAAGAACAAAAAACCAAAGTCACATATGCAACTGCATAGGCAACATCTGAAAAAACAATGATACCTCAGATCTGCAACAGAACTTTCTTAGGTAACCTCTCCCTTCCTTCGCACAGACAACTAAAGAACATGGCTTTCTCATCTTCTTTACAGAGCAAACAAGACCCATATCTTAGCTGAGATGCATTATAAACCATGTATCTCCCTGACCCTCATTAATGAAAATAATTTTTAAGAGCAAAATATTTTATTTTCACCATTTTTTTTTTTTTCCTGAAATTATGCCATTCATTGAATAAGTAATACAAACAATTTACAATTGTTATATTGTCACTTGTTCTAAAACCTATAGACAAGGGTTGACTTTAAGCACTTCACATACCCCTCACATGTGGCCGAACACAAATTTTCATAACAAGACTAAACACGTGAACAATAATCAACAAATAAGGCCCACTCTGATACTTGTTAATTTGTCACATGATCTAAAAGCTTAAACTAAAGCTTTAAGCTTTTAAAGAAGGGTTAAATTTAACCACTTAAAAACTACTTCCAGACATGAAGAAGTTGAAAGAAACAAATTCAATGTGAAACTCCAGCCAGTTTGGTTTAACCCACTGACCAACTCCAACCCTCACCCCTGAAGAAAAAGGGACCAAAGCTCAATTCAACTCTAGTACTTTTTGTAACAAATAAATAATGAAGTAGGCCGTGATAGAGGATAAGGAAAGGAGGATTTTTACTTAAAATTAAGAACTTACAGAGATAGCAACTCAGTACAATTTCCCAAGTCAGGAGGAATTTCCCCATAAAGGTTGTTGTCATGAAGAGCTCTACAAAGAAAAATATTTCACCACAGCATCAATGTGAAATATTATAGCATGCAAGTCAAAAGGAAAAAAAAAAAAAAAAAGAAAATTGGAAATCAATTTTACATACAGGAATTGCAAATGCTCTAGCTTCCCAATATCTGGAGATATAGATCCACTCAACTTGTGATTAGGAAGACTCCTGGATTATGAAGGAAAGTAATCACCATTTAGCAGTAACTTCAGACCGTGCTACTAACAGATAAGCATGCACATGTGGGACTAACTCCAGTTTATGAAGATTGAAAAGCAAAGAAGAATTAATAAATTTCTTTTTTTTGAAAAAAAAAAAAAAAAAAGGTAGCAGAAAGGAATCAAGCTTTTTGGTTATCCACATCAACGGTAAATCATGTCAAAGAAACTCCAGGATAACAGTATATCAAGAAGTGATTTGTCAATTGTATTATAGCAGAAAGAAAGCATCTGAGAATGACATCTCCTTATTTAGGCAGAAAAATATAGTTGTAAGCCAATAAAATTGAGTGGAACAGAGAAATCAGCATCCAAGGCTAGTACAAGTTACAAGTACTTTATAATTCATGGGGGAAAATGGTAACAACAGAGAAGAATCAGCAAAGAGAAACTTTTAATAAAATGAAATGCTTAGCATAATTTCAGCCATTGATTCTAGGAAAGTTTCTTGAAAAACCAAGGACAAGGACATGAAATATTACTACAAGATGTATTCAGATATGATCTGACAAAAGTTTCTAGAATTACCAAAAAAAGGAAAACCAGAGGAAACATCAACATAGGCAAACCAATGTAAATGTGCTTTTCTTATCAATAATCAATTGAAGTATTAAAGATGCTTCATATGTGGGTAATTTCTCAATAAAGAACTACTAATCAACAAGAAAATTGAGAAATGCCATGCAATGAGACACATTAAAGAGATATTGACAACTCACAAAGATATGACCCTCTTGGATTTTGAGTCACAAGTTACTCCTTTCCATCCACATGGATCAGGATCCTCTGGTCTCCATTGCTTGATGGTACCATCTGAATTAAGGATAGCTGTCCTGAAGTTGACTAGAGCCTGACCTGCAACCAAAGAATAAATTAAACATAAAAATAAAAATAAATCATGTCTAAGACATAATTATTCCCACAAAATGAGAAGGCATGACATTCAGAGATATCCATTACCGTTCCACCAGTCATCATGATTTTTCCAGCAAATCGAACGAATGGCAATTTAGCTAAAACTGAGTTGCTAAAAC
>JAXGGT010000131.1:6922394-6936994 GCA_035583425.1 Marsdenia floribunda | reverse complement strand
TAATATGAGAATAAAGTAATAGTCCAATGATATAACTCCCCATATTTAAATGTCTCTATCTAACTTGTCAAGTGAAAAACCTAAGTTCGATTTTCATAAATCCCTTCCAACTTAATCAATAAAAATACAAAATTACCAAAAACTAGTTTGGTCCGATTCTTAAAACAATGCTTGAGATATTAACAAAATTTACAGTCCAAAATTTCTCTAAAATACCTTCACTTGTCAAGCGAAAGA
This sequence comes from Marsdenia floribunda, assembly GCA_035583425.1. Taxonomy (NCBI): domain Eukaryota; kingdom Viridiplantae; phylum Streptophyta; class Magnoliopsida; order Gentianales; family Apocynaceae; genus Marsdenia; species Marsdenia floribunda. Next base: position 6,936,757 of record JAXGGT010000131.1, on the reverse strand, counting down.
CCTAAATTCAATTTTCATAAATCTCTCCCGAACTAATCAATAAAAATACTAGATTACCAAAAACTAGTCTGGTCCGATTCTTAAAACAATGCTTGAGATATTAATAAAATTTACAGTCCAGAATTTCTATAAAATACCTTCACTCGTCTGCCTAAATTAACGGAGATGATTGCCTAAGGATATGGGGGAAATGATCCCATGAGCTACAAATATCTCTCGATAGGACCAAAAAAAGTTATGCACTTTCTCCTTTTCTATACCATTGACTGTACTTTTTGAAGCAATAAGAATTTTATTTTACAAAGATATAACAGCAGAGCATATATATATATTAGTCAATGAGTGATACAGGACCACTAAATTCTTTATAACCAAATTTTGGCTAATCTTGTAATAGATGAAGACATGTATTTATGTACATTCTATACCTGTGGCAGTAAGAAGATAATAATGATATGTTGCCTGAACTATGAATCAGACAATACAGCTGCACTCCATGAAAGAATAACATCCCGAGCAAGGGAAGGTAATTCTGCAAGAGTGAAATGTTTACAGATGAGATTTAAGAATAAAGGGTACCTTTATATGGCAATGACAAAGGTGTTTGCTATACGATTCTAATCCTAAAACTTCCTGACGTATGTCACAAGAAAGTATTATACCTTGTGCGACTTCTAAAGCAACTGATGGTACATCAATTTGGTCGTCTAGCAATCTGTAAACATCAACAAGCTACAAAAAACATTCTCATCAGCAATCTATAACTGAACTTCATAAATCCAATAAAATTATCATAGTATTGAATACCTCTTGAATGTGGAGTTTCGAATCTTCAGTCAGTGCAAGTAACAGCTGTCTGCGAATGCCTTCATCAAGTAGAAAAAGCCGAGCCCCATCCTTGATTGTGTCAGTGAGATCCAGTTTTCTTTCAACTTTCCAGTGTTTTGAACCTTGTCTGATTCTAGGAAAACCAAAAATGTGGAAAATTTTGATTCATATCTTCAACTTATAAGAAAGAAGGGCAGGAACAAAAGAATGTAAACATAAGAATGCATAAATACATGTTCTCTCCTTGCAATGCAGGGTTGCTGCTCATTCTTGCTACATTCTCTTTAGCAAGAATAATCAGGTTCTCAAGCCGTTTCCACTGGAATACACCATCCTTAAACAGAACCTATCATATGAAAAAGGACAGATGGAAATATATATTTAACAATTAATACCAAGTTGCCAAGAGAAACCTGAGCACATAATATAATACAAGGTATTTGAACAATTGCCAATGTTGGACAAATGTGCATGACAAGCAGTATCATTTGACACCAGATGATTCCCTTGTCTGGGAGTCCAGTGGAAAACTAAATAGATAAACTAGTTGAAAATTATTAATTAGATCAATTTTCATTCTTATGATAGTTAATAATTTCATAACAAATTGCCAGTAAACCAAAGCATTGTACTAGATTTGAAACTAAAACTATTGCTGATCATAGGATTAATTAGCTGACCTACATCTATAACTTTTAAACTTTCTAGCAGGTGATGATTTACCCTGCCCAATGGTTGAACCATATGAAAATTCTCCATTATGGGGGGATAAGAGAATCATTTATATGGTTTAGAGATTCCAGTTAAAGAATGCCTTCGTTATATTTTACATCATTTACTTATAATAGAATGTAGAAAAGTGTAAGCTCATTATGTATGATATTCAGTTAATGGGGACCAATAAAAAACGGAGATAAGGAAGAACTGGACAAACCTGTATAAGGCGCTCACGTAAAGCTGGGTTAGGATCTGTTAGCAGGCGCTTCGCGACATATGGATAGGCAACCTACATTATGAAGTCCTCAATATACAAATGCAATAAGAACTTTTGCCATAATAGCCAGAATAAAAGGAAGCCCAAGATTTGTTAAGCCAAGCCCCAAAAATTCTAGAATAATGGTAATATTATTGTCCTTCAATTCCAGTCCCTACAATATGCACCAAAAAGTATGAATGATACAATCTCTAAACTTTCTTGTGACTGGAGATTGATAGGCCTCCTCGTTCATTCCTGATGTTGCTTTAAACTTTCTTATTCTATTGGTGTCTTTACATTAGGATACTACTGTAGACCTTGATTATGTGTTCACATTTCCCTTGATCATTATAACTGAAATTCTTGTTTTTAGATTCCCTAGTGCAAGGCTAGGCCTTAGATATCTGAAATGTTAAACTATCAAACTGGGGCAAAATAGCTTAAGTATGGATAAGTGCTCACAAACCTCCTAGGCCTGAGACATCTGAAATGTTAACTAATAAATTGGAACAGAATTACTAAAGCATGCATAACTTTTCACAAGCCTCATTCCATACACCATTACTTCAGGACTCCTCTTTCTTAAGTTCCAACATAAAAATATGTTCCTATAAAAGTCAAGATAGGATTTCTCTAAATGGATTAAGAGAAAGATTTGTTCATTGTTGTAACATCAAATTACGAATTACAACCTTCATTAGCATTTCATGAAATGTTTCATAGCAAAAATCAACCTCAATTAGTGTCATAAAGAAGCCTGAGACATGTTTAAGCCATACAAACTAAAATTCCTTATGAGCCATTTCAGATGCATAAGAAACTTATACCATAGAAGGCAATTCCTTAAAATGTAAATAAATATCACAACAGCATATCTCAATTCAAGAACTTTCAGACAATAGGGATTTGTGTCTATAAGACAGTTTAACCAGCTGAGCAGTAAATATTAATTCTCATCTTAAAATATGGATTACAAATTAAAAACATAATTTAGACTTCAAATTCAGATAAAACCAACAAAAAGAATCAATGAAATGTTTTAAAAGTCCCTTTTTGTAGATAAACCATTGCATTCAATTTTATTAAAAGCCTCATCTATGAAAATCTGTAGTCAAGTACAGATACATTACACCTTCAGTAAGTCGCAGAACTATAAATATTAAGGATGAATTTATATTCTTCTCATGGTTATAATGTTGAAAAAAATCAATGCACAAATAACTCCCTGGAATTTAGGTACAAAGGAAACCGAAAATTTACGTGAAAAGTTTTCCATGTTCACAAAGAAAAGCATTATAAATGTATTCTAGCTAAAAGATCTAAGATAAGATGCCAAGCTTCATTACCTCAAGAAATTTGAATTCTGGCTTGAGAGTCAAACAAATTCCTTCTTGGGTCAATAACGAACGGATAACAAGGGAAAATCTCTCTGGAATGCGTATTGGATAGTTATAAACTAGTTGATTGAATTTTCCTGTCAAGTACAAAGAAATATAAACAAAACTATCCAGAAGAAAACAAATTAAATAGTATTTGTAGCAAAACATCAAGAATACTTTGAGCACCATGCAATATCTCTTCTCATTGGAAGAAGATGGAGCTTGATAGAAAGAAATAGTTGACAACTAAATGCAAGGATACAAATTAAGAACAGGCACAGAAAGCTAAAACATCAAGGCTTTTCATCTAACCTTGGATGAAACTGCATACCACACAGCTAATGTTATTATGACTACTTAGAACTGTCACCAGATTGTCCCTTGCAAATCTTTGGGGGAATATAAATGGGCACCATAGATAGAGACATGATAAAATTCCATAAATGTCAAACAACAATGAAGAAAACATGTCATATTTTTAAAACACCTTTGGCTGATATGTTCTCCATCCATTCTGCACACTAGGTTAGTCTCTAGTGGAAACAAACCTACTATTTCTTTGAAACCTTCCTGAGTCTCTTGATTATGCATCTGTAACTACAGTTTCTTTTCTTTAACTTTAGAAGGATGAAGCCAAGGCATTACAACAATAATGTAAATAAAAAGCTTCAGGCATTGACACCCTTCCTGACAAGAAAATGGCATTTGAAACCTTTCTGGTACACCCAGATTTTTTAATAGATTATGCTATCATATGAAGCGTGTCTGATCATAGGAATTAGATGAAAATGTAAACTATCTCCTATTAGAACAATATTTACTACCTTTATGTTATAATCTCCAAGAGCTAAGAGGTTTACTCTCATAAGCATATTCAAGAATAAAGACATTGTAAGGAAAGTTTTTTGACAAGCAACAGTCAAGATGAAGAAGAAAAATTAATATTGAGGAAGACAAAACAGAACTTGAAAATGACAAGAGAAGAAATTAAGTACCAGTAACACTTCTAAAATTAAAGTCAGCAAGTCCCTTTTCAAGAGAATTTTGCCAAATTGCTTCCAGTGCTGGAACAATAGGAGCCACATCAGTTCCACTTGCAAGAAAACCAAGCCTGGTGAAATCATTTGCCATCTCATTATAATCCTCATTTACTGCATGGACAACTGCATCTATCAAAATCTGTTTGTTTTGCTGTAAAAGAATATATAATCAATAAGCAAACCTGTCACTTCCCGGTTACTGGTAATAATGTAACTGAAAAGAAATTAATTGAATAGGTAAACTCAGCAGAAAGAATCGACAAAAACAAAACACAAAGAGTGTTTTCAATTGCAAGTCTCAATTCTATTTCATAAATTCACAATCCACAGAGCACTTTCTAAGCACTGATAGAAATGCCTAAACAGAGAGTGTTTTTTTCAGTTGCCAGCATTGATATGATTTCATACACAAGAGTTTGAAACTCACAGAGGACTTTCTGAGTATTGACAGGAATGCCCATATGTATCTGAAAGACATAAGGTATTAGGGGTTTTGGGACTGATCAACAAGTTGTGCCGAATTTTTATCTCATGAAGAAGACATTACCATTACTTAGGACACTTTTAGAGCTAAATTCAGCATTAAAGCACTGAAAATTGCAAACAAGATTTCATGAAAAGTATTATGTCCAAACAAATCATAGTGGAGCAGATTTATCAGGATCTATCAATAAAGAAATTAAGAGTCCATTTGGATAGAGATTTTTTTTTCTGGCGGAAAAATTATCACTCAAAAATTTGACTAACTTTTAACTTATCTAAAACATAAATTTCTTTTAAGTGCATTAGTTATATTTTTAATATTTAACTACAAAAATTTCAAGTTCATGTCCAAATTTTAAAAATATACCTATCTTTTATTTTCTGCTAGAACTTAAGTGTAATTCATTGTTCTAAAAAGACCATCCAAGTTTTTTTTTTTTTTTTTTTTCATTCAAACATTTTTTCTAGGCTAGCACTGATATTTCCTGAAACATGTATTTCTGTTAAAGCACAAAAGGTTGAAATTTCTTCTGTAAGAAAAAGTTGCATAGGAACAAGAAAGACCCTGAATGAGAAACACTTCAGAAGTTTGACATCAAATCCCAGTAAAAGAACAACTGGACAACAGATAACAGTGCTCCTAATCTAGAGTAATTCAAGGGAAAAACATATGAAATAAGAGAATAGACAAAAAGGACAAGAAATATAGCCTCAATGATTTTTCATCTGAAAGCTTACTCAAGAAAAGAGAAAAGGGAAGTGATAGGAAGAGAGCAAGCTGATAAAAATACAAAAGAAGAGGAAGAAGATCTGGCTTAAAACACCTTCCCCATCATAAATGGCTTCAGATAGTCAGGATATACAACGACTGTAAGAACACTCCTAAGAAACCATATTATTGTTAGAAGCAATGGACCCAGAAACATGACATGTTTAGGGCACATTACAGACAGAGCGGGGTACTCATTCTTTAAAAAGGAGATTTATGAGAACAACTTTCACAATTTCTATACTAGCTTGTATTATTTATTTATTTTAATCAATAAAACATAGCTTACAAACTTCACTTCAGTATGAAATGAGTTCACATATCATTTCTTGAGTCTTGAGTTACACAAATTGAATGCATCATAAATTTAATGTGATTAAGAAGATTAATAGGATGCAAAGAATCTTAGATTAAGTGTTACAGTTTAATTGACAAGACTAGAAGCAACAGCTATTGAAAATTTTACCCATGTTAAAAATATATGTATACATACATGCATGTAGTTTACCTGACTAAGCACAGCAACATTGCCAAAGTCTACATAGGCTATTCGCCCATCATGCATAGCAAAGATATTCCCTGGGTGAGGATCACCATGAAACAAACCAAATTCCAGTAACTGTCGCAAGGCAGCACTTACACCAACGGTCAAGAATCCATCTATATCGATTCCTGCCTCCTTGATACCCTGAGTTCCGTGAAGTCATTTGTATCAGTAACAGAAAAATTAAAGAAAATTAATTGCAAGGTATATCAGTATTAGAACCTGAGGATCAGTGCACCGGACCCCATCAATCCATTCCATCACCAGAACGCGTGAACCAGAAAGCTGTCTGTAAACTCGGGGAATCTTAACAGTAGGGTCACCTTTGAAGTTTTCCAGGAAATCTTCAATATTACGAGCTTCCTGAAAATAAAAATGAAAACTGAAGTATCCAACAGGATATGAAGTACATGGTGGTATGTAAACTTTTGCATATATAGAAACAGGGACTATATTTCATGTCTCCAAGACCTTTCAAGCTGTTACTGATAAGCCAATCATTTTAGTTTCCCATTTTAAGGGTCAAGTTTTAAACTAATGAGATTAAGTTATGTAAAACTACCAAAGTATAATCCAGCTCCTCCAAAAGCTTCTCGCCAAATTCGTCCACTATAAGTTCAGCATTGCAACCCAACTTTTGTAAACTGATGCCATTTAAGAATGAGGCCAGAGTCCGGAAAAGAAAAAGATCCCGATATATGATGGGCTCTATTTCAGGTCGTAGTACCTGCAAGCACCAAGAAATTTACAGTGTTGGCTTGTTGAATTATTTTTCTGTTTAGTCTTCTGTCAGAATCTAATTCTCAAATCACATGAGATAGTGAGATGTAGGGTTCTTCATCACAGGCTAACAACTTAGAAGTAGACAATAAATTCACTAGCTGGACTTGTCCCAAAAGATACTGAACAAAGAATTTTCATGGCATTAAGTTACAGTACAAATCAATATGAATACCATCTAACCTTAATAGCAACATCCTCCCCTGATGCACGCAAAGTAGCTCGGTAAACTTGACCTAAACTTGCAGCTGCTATTGTTCCGGATGAAATTTTGCTGAAAACAGCTTCAAGAGGTTGGCCCAATTCCTCTTCTATGATTTCAAAAGCAACCTAAATCATTGTCAATGACTTGCAGCTTAAAATCTATTGGGGTAAAATAAAGGAAAAAACAAGGATTTACCTGGTTGGGAAAAGAAGGAACATCATCTTGAAGAATGCAAAGTTCATTCATATAATCTTCTCTGATGATATCTGGCCTATTTGCAAGCACCTATAAAAATTGTCGAAAATAAAGCAGATGATAAATGAGTTTTAACTAGGCTGCCTATACTGCACATCCAATAATCAGATATGTGACACTTTGAATGACAAAACAGCAGTAAAGTAAGGATTCAACCAAAAATAGTTAATTAAAGCAGTCATAGGCCCATCAAACAGGAGGCAATATGGTGTCATCTAGAAAGTGAGATACTGAGAATAATTAGATAGAGTAGAATTGTTCCTCACCAATGCTCAAATATACAGCCTTTCTCAAATTCAATTAAGCAATTTAAAAGGTAAGGAGAACACAACAAGAAACAAGTCAATCATATTGACTTATTTTTGACATTCGTTAGGAAGACAATTCACAGTTCTGTCCGTATACAGAGGACCAACACAACCAGGAGGGAGTAGGTACTTAGCAACATGGAAAAGGAATTATCTTTCCAAATGAAGCTACAAGCTGTAGGTTGTATTAAAAAGTCATTGCATTAACCCATGTTTGAAATTGATAAAGAGTAAAATCTAAATAGCTTAATGACAATAATGAGAATACCTTTGACAAACAATTTTAGACATTTGAACAAATGTAGATGGACAGAAAGGGGCAGAAACTCTTTAAAATAAGTATGTACCATCTCAAGATAAAGTAAAGAAGATTCTGTTAGCAATAATTTCAAATCATTATTACAATATATTAATCCAAAACCAAGTAAAAACAATCTCAAATGAAAAATGATTATCTTTGACTCATTACAAGGTAAAGACTTTAAGCTCATCCTTTAGGGAACACTTAATTTGTAACAATGAGATGTCTCAGATTTTAACACTTCTGGATGCTGAAATGGAGCAGCAGTTATGTAATGTAAAAACCTGGAATTCAGCAAATGAGTGGAAACCATCCTGAGTGCAAGCAGAAAAGTGACTAAAATTTGAAACAAAGCATCAGCCCTGGAAGCTCATTAGAGAATGTTATTACTGTCCTTGGATCATATAAACAACAAGAGATTATGTTCAACCCAATCACACAGCTGACCTTCGACATATATTTCTTAATGTAATCATATTTACAGTCAAAATGAACTGTATAAAATATTTACAATGATATAGTTATCGATGCTTACGTCTTATAAGTTTTTGAAATATATGAATTAGATGCAATTAGCCCGAAATCAACGAAAACTTCCTGGCACAGATATTCTTTTTCTTCATCATTCGGTCATCGTTTTTATGCTTCCAATACAAATATTAAGTAATGAAAAATAGAAAACTTCAGGGAGGGTATCGTAAGATAGAATTTCAAGCTCAAAGAAGCAATTCCCAAAATGAAGTCAAGCCCCATGACACACTAATTTAATAAATACTGGGAAATAAAGAAAATGTAACAAAGAATACGAACCTGTCCAGCCTTGATAAAAGAAGGTCCTAGATCACAAAGGAGATTCCTCAGCTGGCTAGCGCGAAAAGGAACAACTTCTTGATCACGGCCAACAAAATAATCATAAACTAATGCAGACCAATAAAGTCCTAGCTTCCATACTATCTCCACCCCACGACCAACCAACGACAATATTGATCCTCTTGACTCCAAAACCTTACTACTTATCTGAGCCAACATGTATGTATGTTAAAAAGAGAATCAACATAGTCGAATAAGTTGGTTATTCCTTCACATTTGGAATGAGAAAAACTAGAAACCAAAACTAGGCTGATTATGATATGAATAAATTAACCCTAAGAAAAATTTAAAATATTGAAGGAAATTATTAATCTTATTACCATAGTTATAAATCAAAGATTTTCACCAATATTATCATATGCATAAAATTACAGTTGGAAATGGACCAAGACTCGGTTAGGAAAGTTTGTACTGAATTCATACTGTCAGTAACAAAACAGAATAATTTTTGCTTGCAAGGTTAGCTGCCAACCAGCAATTGTTTGGGCTTCACAGACAAAAAAGGAACCAAAAGCCTCATGGAAAACTGGGTTGGTAGCTTATTTTTAGTTGGCCATTCATAAAGTAAGGAGGTAGTTCCACTAGCAGGCAATTGCCTTGATTTTATGGAAGAAGAAAAACAAACTCTTAACTCAGAATTGAATCCTCTGTAGCAGAAGCATTCTCTTATGGACAAAAAGGTAAATGTGGGAATATCACGGCTGTCTTATGGCAGCGAACGCTGGGTATGAGAATAGAGATTTTAGTACATATACTCTCAATGCAAATTTTCCTGTGAGGAATACATCCAAATCCCCACTAAAAGCTCTGTTCTAGGCGCAGAGGTACATAAAACAAGACAAGTGACAACCGTTCACAGGTGAGGGCTAAGTGAAAGCATGAAGTATCAATTCATCTACCTACTATTGTCCATAAGGAAGAAGGAGCATTTTTCTCTTCTTTTTTTCTTTTCCTTTTTCAAGAAGGAGAAAAAAAAAGTTGGAACGGTTCTTCCTCTGTTAAGATAGAACTGAGACTAAGTACCAGCTTGGAATTTGGGAGGCATAATAGGCACTGGTTAGGAGGAAGTAGAAACACATTCTGAAAGTTCAGGATAATTAAATAACCACTGAAGAAACTGAAGATGCAAAAGAAATAACATAGATATTTTACCTCAAATTCAGAGAAACAATAAAAAAAAAAAAATTAAAAAAAGGGGGTGTTGGGGGTCATTTTCGTGGGGAGGGTTAGAAAAACATTGGTTTGAAGAATTTGTCAACAGAAAGAGCAATTACTTCCAGAAATAATATTTGAAGATCCAATAATTATAAAATAGAGTAAGCGGAAACAATTAAGAACAAAACTAACCACAATTTCTTCAAAATAATAATAGAAATACACAATTTCAGCAGTTTAATTCAACAAAAGCTACCGAAAAACGCGGGCCAAATTCATTATATCGGTAGAAAAACAATTCGAAGCCAAGAAACCTTATAAAATGACATCATTCTCCAAACAGGAGAAAAAGCAAAAGGAAAAAAAAAAAAAAAAAAAACCATGAGTTTTTCTTCAAAAAAAATAAAAGGAAAGAATATGTCACACCGTTTCAGGAGTATACTTGCGGAAGGGAATACAGACGCCGCGTTCAATATCCAGCTGCTCCAAAGCACTACTGGAACTTCCAATAACAGTACTACCATTACTGCTACCATTGGTGGCAGCAAAATTCGAAATCCGCAGCTTCTGCTTTCTATAAAAATTGAAATTCTTACCAATTTTCAACTGATTCAAACTGTTACACAATTTGGAAGGTGCGTAATTCGGGTGTAGATAATTCATAGACACGATCAGCTCCATTTCTGATGGTTTTTCCCCTTTTTCTCAATAGAGAAATTTTCAGTGATTCACCAAAAAAAACAAAAAAATGGTTCAGTGGGTTGAGCTGAGAGAGAAAATAAAATTACTATATTTGGAAGGAAATATTAGGTATAAGGATAATTAGGAAGCGGTTGGCTTGTTTTGAAGCCATGCAATTTGCTTGTGATGAAAACGAATAAAATGACCCGAGAAATTATTGGGGTGCGAATATTTGGGTACATTCTCAGTTGCACAGTGTACAATATACGGTATGCAAAGAAAAATAAGGTGCATAATGCTTTGGGAGCGATTCCTATCTTTTGAAAGGGTTCCTTGAACTTTTCTTTTCTTTCTTTATGTTTTTTTTTTTTTTTTTTTTTCTGTATTATTGGAGTATTTGACAAAAATGATCCACTTTTTCACAAAAACCCTATATTTGGCATCCCAATTTGATTGGGATGACAATTTTTCATTCTAAATCTGTAAAATCTGAATTTTGATTAAATCACATATCAGAATATAATTTTGATTAAATCACACATCAGAATATAACAGACCTTCTAATTCTTTAAGGAATTTATGTAAAAGATTCACAATATAACTAGGAAGATGTTTTAAACCTCTATCGCTAAGCTTTTGACTTTTCGAGAATATCTTTAATCGGTGTTGTTCTAGTTTCTTTAGTACCTTCAATGGTTCTTATACCTATTATTTTCCTTGGATTGTTTACAAGTGGTATTCAAGCTCTTATTTTTGCAACTTCAGCCGCGGCTTATATCGGTGAATCCATGGAGGGCTATCATTGAAATGGTTTTTTCAAAGTAACGGGTCCTTTTCTTTGGTTCAATAAAATTAACTTACGGAATCTACAACTAAGCCATATACCATATAGAGTAATAGCAAAAAAATTATAGAGTAATAGCGAAAAAAATTATGATTTTAGATAATGAATCTTATTATATCCCAAAATGGTCTTGACTCATTCCGATAATAAGTCTTATCGGGATCCACCACTAGAACTCATTTTGAAAATGAGTCATGATGGGTCTCACTATTAATCATGTTCGGTATGCATCATAATATAAGGATTCATTTTGTGAATGAATTCTGGGTTAATCCCAAGTTTGGCCCATTTTATAAATTTATATCCAGTTTAGCCTTATGTTTAAAATTATGTGCAAGAATGGCCTCATCGCAGCTTCAGGCTACGACTTACTAAATAGTAAGTCGCATCCTCAATATGCAGCTTCACATACTATAAATAGTAAGTCACAACCTCAGGATGCTAGTTATTATTTATGGGAAGTCGCATCGCGAAGATGTAACTTTACTTACTATAAATAGTAAGTCGCATCCTCAGGATGCTTCTTCTTTGATCCATCTCTCCGTTCACTCAAAACCCCAGAAAAATTTAAAAATAAATTTAATGACTCAAATAATAAATGAAACTAAAACCCTAATAGTAAACCCTAAACCCTAAACTCTGAACTTTAAATCATAATAGTAAACCCTAAACCCTAAACTCTAAATTTTAAATCATAATAGTAAACCCTAAACCCTAAATCGTAATAGTGAACCCTAAACCCTAAATCATAATAGTGAACCCTAAACACTAATAGTAAACCCTAAACCTTAATAATAAACCCTAAACCTTGTAATACTAATCCCGAATAGTAAACTAGAAACAATAAAGTCTTAATCTTAATAGTGAAATGAAAACCCTAAATTGTAAATCGAATACTAAATTTGAAGACATAAAAAATTGATAAACTAAATACATCATAATGAGAAATTAAAATAACGAAAGTGAAATAAAAGATTAACCAAATATGCCACCAATTGTTTTACAATAAATATTCAAAGTTGTTTACAAGACAAAAAAAAAGTGAATTGTAATACCACAAGTATTTATTCTTGAGGATTGTGATTAGCACATGTCCTCCTATTGTGTCTAGCCATGTGACAGTTTTCACATCTAGGAGGTGAATCTGGATTTCTAGTATCTATTGAACCACGATACCTCCTCGCTCGTGGGCGTCCTGACTGATTACCCTTCATGTTTGGTTTGTACTGTTCGAGTCGGAAAGGTGCTTAATTCCATAAAAAATAAGTTGCTACTAGATAAACATCTTTTTCATACGCCAACTTATAATTTGTTTTGGAATAAATATCCTTAACAAAATTAGTTGGATCCCAACCCCTATGTTGACATACAGTAAATACATGCAAACATGGAATGTCAAAGGTGGACCACTTGTTGCAGGTACACGATTTATCATTAATGTTCACTACATAACAATTATTACCTGTACCATCTCCTCAAAATGGTTTCTTCACACTGAATATGCCTCATTAGAGATTGTGTTGCAGAACCGTTTGCACTCAAGACTTTGATTCATTTTTTATATACTTCTGCCAAATTATGGAAGGAAAAAGGTGTTTACTGTGAGATGCTTCTTCCCTGTGTTGGCTGAAGTATTGAATTAATTTTTCATAGATAAATTGAACCAAAGTAGTAAGGGGTAATGCACGATATTTTTTCAAGACACTATTAAGAGATTCAGCTAAATTAGTGGTCATGCATCCAAAACTGAAACCTCCATCATATGCAAGAGTCCACTTTTCTTGATCTATTTCCTTCAAGTAATTGTAGGCATCAATATTTCTTCTTTTAATCTCCTCTATAATAGAATTGAACTTGATGACTTTAGTTTCTGTCCCTGCCTTATACATTAAGTCTGTCAAATCTTTTTTCTTAAAGGCGACTTTGAAATTGGCTCTTACATGTCGCAAACAAAACCTGTGCACTGCATTCGGGGGTTGCCATTCAGATTGACGATTACCAACACTTAAAAAACCTTTATGTATGTCTGATATTAGACAAGTGGTCGTATCGGGTACAACATAATGCTTCAACAGTCGCAGGAACCAACTCCAACTAGCAATAGACTCCTCATCAACAATGATAAATGCAGGGGGATAAGCATGATTATTAGCATCCTAACCACTTGCAACAAGTAACACACCTTTGTATGCTCCTCTTAAAAAAGTATCATCTATAGAAATTACTGGACGACATGCATTAAAACCATTTATATATGGTCTAAAATACTAAGACATAAAGGGAAATACCTTATCAATTTTTGTACTACTTTGATGGTGTTTCCAACGAACAATCATGTCTGGATTTGCATCTTCTAATACCCTCATGTACTATGGAAGAAGAGCAAAAGTTTCACTCCATGACCCAAAGAGTAGTTCAATAGCTGCCTTTCTGGCGTACCAACTTTTTTTGTAAGAGCAGCCGAATTGGAAGAGTGTACCAACTTCTTCTCATATTGCACTAACACGTATCTTCGAATCATTTCTAATCATATGAGTGACATTTCTTGTGATGTGCTTATGCGTCAAATTTCTATGATTATTATTCACAACCCACATAAGACATGTGTGTTCTGGAACCAAAATAGATATTTCTCACTCACTGTGTGTTTGTTTTTGTATGATTCAGACATACCAATAACATAGATTTAGCATACTCTTATTTTTACATTCTGCAGTCCAAATCTTACTCTTACTCTTGACAATTGTGAATTCACAGCATTTGACGATGTGCAATTGTCTTACTGCATATACAGCTTGACGTTTGTCAGTGAATCGCATTCCCACTCTCAAATCAGGTTCATCATCATAAGACCACTGGTGTGTGCTATATGTGATTAAAATAATAGCATAAATCGAGTAGAATAAATCACATAAGGTTGTCACGTAATCAAGCACAACTATAGG
>JAXGGT010000131.1:6902039-6915721 GCA_035583425.1 Marsdenia floribunda | reverse complement strand
TCTCTTTGGTTCTATGTTGATATGATTGACCGAATTGATTAAAGATGTAGACAATAATGATAGCAAAATATTGACAAATAATGATACATAGTTATTGTGTGACACATTATGTCCAAGTGCAAAATTGTTAGATTTGTTTAAATAAATCATGTGGGTTTATGTATCAATTCTACATTTAAAAGCTATTATATTTAATTAGCACAAACTAAATTGATTCAATAGAGTTCAATGGGTTTATATACATCATATATAAGTATGGACCTGCATATGTACATATCGTGCTCCTAATATGTGATAGGTTGACAAGGAATATGATTATAAATAAGAGGTTATGATCCTAAGGGGACTATCGAAGATTTTCTATTCTAGCATCCCATCATTCTAAAAGAGTTACAAACCTCAATAGATCTCTTGAAAGACAGTGACCCCCATGTGTTTTAAATAGGTTCCAAAAGTTTCAAGATCTACACTAAATATTCGAGATTCTAAGACGGAATCAGACACGCTTATGCAAACTTATTAGTATCTTAATCCTTGTTAATCTAATGCAATAGGTTTGAGATAAATTTACACAATACAATTTGTTCTTTATATCATTTCAACAAGTAAAAGGTATTTTTAATTACATTCGTTGACTAATATGTACAAAAAATATGGGTTTGTTTCTTGCATGAGAAATCATAACCTTTTGTTGCATTTTAAAGTTTCAAGGCATACGCTGAAAATGAATCAAGAAAAATCATCAAATCTCTACGTATGTATTGTAGTGCAGAATACAACTCTAATAAAATTTAAACTAATTATGATAATCATAGATTTTGTAGAAATTTTACATATGAATATACACCGCAACAAAGTGGTGTTTTAGAAAGAAATAATAGAACCCTCCTAAACATGGTGAGAATCTAGATGGCTAGAGGAAAGGTCCTGAAGAGTTTTCTATCACAACCAATAAATTAGAGCATTTGTATTTCAAATAAAATTGCTAACTTTGTTTTTCAAAACATGACATCAGAAGAATGTCTAAAGCGATAGAAAATCAATTGTAGATCATTTGAATTATTTTAATTGTATTTCCTATACACATTGTTGAAATGACTTAATCATTACATAGTCTTTAGGCATGTACCAATAGTTGTTGTGGTCAATACATGCAATCCTAATTTTTAGGCATGTGTCACTAGTGACAGTAGTTTATTTACTATTGTAAATTACTTGTTCAATTTTCATTTTTTTGTAGAAGGTTCAATTTATGTTGTATCTACACATCCAATAGCTCCTTCGTTATGTTGATGGATCAATTTTATGTCCCATTGTGTTGATGACCACAATGATTGAAGTAGGAACGATTCAGTACAAAATTCAATGTATCAACAATGGCTTAAAAAAGACCAACTAATTTTGAATGCTTTGTTGTCCAATTTATCGGAAGATGTACTCTCTCAAGTATTTTTCCTTTCTACTTCCACCGAAGCCATGGTTCAAACTCTAGCTAATTTATGTAAGCTCTTCTAAGTAATGAAATATTCATATTTCTACCCAAAAAAAAAAAATTAAAAGAAAAGACAAGAGAAATAAATTCCTTTGGATACATTGTAAATATTGACAGTGGTTTTTCTTGAGTTTTTCTTTTTTTTTTCTTAAATTTGTTGAAAGGATAATTTTGCCCCTCAGTGGTTGGTTAAACTTGTTGACTTCAATGGATTTTAAAAAATTCCGACTAAAAGGACCTACCATACTAAATTATATAATGTTTGGGATCTAAAAATTTGGAAAAAAAAAAAATTCTGGGACCTATCATAAAAATTGTCCTAATGTTTAGGACTAAAAATGCCAATTTTTGAATAGAAAATATATTCCCGCCTATTATTCTTATGACCTGGGCCCGCAAGCCAACATCACTATTATGTGTCCAATATCAAAAGGGATATCTTGAGTTGATAATAAGTACCTAGGCACATGTTTACATTTCATGACATATTTACATATACTTACGATATGAAATGAAGTATCATAATTATATACAAGGAGATAAAATCTATTTTCAATAAGAAAAAACAAGGAAATAATAATAATAATAATATAGGAATGATTACTTTATTGAAAGGAAGTTTGGTCAAAATTATATATTTGAAACATTGGTGAGTTTGGTCCTCAATCTTTCGATCATTATTGTAATTGTCTTTTCTCTTTCTTTTTCATTCAATAGGTCTCCAATGTATAATAAATGTGTGCATTTGGTCTCTCTCTTCACGAAATTTATTGTTTGGAGTATTTGAACAAATTAAAATATATAGTTTGACCTGTCAAAATAATAGATTTTGTAGAAAATAGAGACTAAATGTACATGTCCATAATACATTATGGACCTACTTGTAAAAAGAAATTTATAAAATTTGATTTAACTTAAGATAATTATGTTAATTCATTGAATTAATTAATTGATATGTGTCTTATTTTTATTAGCAACTAGTGTTGCTCAACACTATTTTTAGTTATTAAAAGAGATATTTCCAAAATATTTCCTTGCCGAGCAAGGAAGTCGTTTCTAGAAATTTCTTGTTACGATAAAATATCTTCTCATAAAATTCCTTCTATAAATAAAGCCCTCAAAGATTGAGGCAACATCTTAAACTCTTCCATCTTTCTCATTTTCAAATTTCTTTGGAAACCTCTCATTCAAGAAATTTCTTCCCTCTTTCAAGAAAATTTCTCTAAGTCTTTTCACGATCATATCCTGTTTTGAGAATGCTTTTCTCTCTATAATTTGAGTAGATTTGCATTTTTATCAATCAAGAAACTTAGATCTACATTCAAACTTTCCAAATTGACTTTGAAAAACCTTTTATGATGGATTTTGGAGTCAAACCCAATGGACTCTAGTCTACTGGCCAATATTCACCATAACCTCCCTCGGGCACTTCTTTTTAAACCTACCATTGGGCATTTTTCTTTTGAAGACACCATCATGCAATTCCATCTTTGGTCTCCATCGGGTATATTCATCATTCTAATCCCTAAGGAGTCATCTTCTTCTTTTCACTAATAGCCTCCATCGGCTAATTCAACTTTTGGTGACATTTTTAACCAAATCTTCTAAGTTTCTTCTTAAATTTACTCTTATAAAGGATTCATCTCATTTTCCATCATTTGTTGGACTTTTTGAGTCATTCTAAGAACTCTAAAACCACAAATCCTCTTTTTGAATCCTTGAGATTTTTCTTTCACTTGGATAAATATCTTTTATCTGATTTTCAACAACATCAGATTGTCGCCCACTATTGTAAGCAGAATGAGAACACGCAGAGCTGTTCGAGCCTCCACTCCAACTACCACGGCTGATTTCGATTTGCCACCTCGGGAAGGTCCTTCAATCACTTCGGTTGATCCTCAACCATCCATGGATACAATTCTGGAAGAAGCACCAATACCTAATGCTCCTTCGAATCCTCCACAAGATGATGATAACGAGCACAATCCAGGTGATGAATTACAGGAGGATATTGATGAGAATTTTCACAGGACAATGACGCGAGGAAAGGACTTGGACTTCATGTTATCACATATGGATGAATTTCATGAATTCCTCAAACAGAAGACACTGGATCCAAAATCTGCCAAGAATTTGAAAAATGGCAACAATGAAGCTTCAAGTTCTGCAAATCCTTCCCAGAAAGCTCAGAGATTCCTGGTTCAAGTGAAGGAGTAAGTGTTGATCCTTCAATGCCTATTCCAGATCCGCAAGCAGAGAAGGCAACAATCTTCAACTGTATGAGTTCTCCAATCACACATCCACATGTCACCAGAAATAGCGTTCATTGCCCAAAATCACACAACTGGACTACCAGTTGTGAATATTCTAGCTAAGTCTTCAGTACTTTTTGCTCATTCTTCTGCAATTGAAAATAAGATTAATGATATGTTTACTCATTACAACATTTGATGACTCAATTTCAAATGTCATCCACAACATGGAATATAATAGCTTCTAATCCTCTGAAGTTTGAATATCAAACACACATATCTCCCTTAGGTTTTAAGCTACTATCATTACCTAGATATAATGGTTCCTCTGATCTGAAAACACATTTGAAGCATTATACCACTTCCATTTTTATGTATGCTACTAATGATGCTTTATTGTGCAAGTATTTTCCTAATACCCTATCAGGACAAGCATTGGATTGGTTCACTTCTTTACCTACAAACAATGTTGAAAGCTTCCATCAGCTTGGTACCCTATTCATTCAACACTTCGTTGGAAGCAGTTTACAAAAGAAGCCTCGTATACACCATCATAACATAAGGCAGAGGCATGATGAACAACTCTCTATTTAGTTCAAGAGATTTAATGAAGAAACGTTGAATGTTCAAAATTGCACTGAAGTGACATACATCGGGGCCTTTTGTAACGGCTTTCGATCGGGAAGGTACTTCAAGAAATTAAGCATACTTCAACCACAAACTACATCTCAATTGTTCAACAAGATCGCAAAATGGATCAAAGGTGAAGAGTTAGAGCAATCCAAGAAGGAATCGCAAAGAATTGAAAGGGAAGAGTTGTACAAATCCGATGGTAAATTCTCCAATAAAAAGCAGAGGTTCGGGAAGGATGAGTTTACCGTTCCACATTTTTCCAAGGATAGTTCTCGAAGGGAAAACCATAATCGAAGCTTCACCATCAAATATACTTCCAGATATGGTTCTTTTCGATCACATAACAACTCTGATCGTTCATATGGTAATTCTGATTGAGGTAACTCACACAACAACTCTAATCGTTCATATGACAACTCCGATCGTGGTAACACTTGGAGACAATCGGGGACTAGCTCATTTACCCCTCTAATTGCTCCTAGGGCCTACATATTGAGCCAAGTAGAAACATTAGGTATTTTACCTGTCCCTAAAAGATGAAAATGCCCATGGAAAAGCGAAACAAATAGTTCTATTGTGCATATCATAAGGATGTCGGACACACAACTGACAATTGTTTTGCTTTAACGAAAGAGATCGAGAATGCCATCAGCAGAGGTTAACTGTTAGAGTTTGTAGCAAGACACATTGCGGAGGCTAATTCAAACACCAAGCCAGTAAGTTCTTATGATTCAACCAAAAAAGGAGGAACCAAAGGTAATTCATGTCATCTCTCCAATCTTTCATCCTCCTAAAGAACATAAAAGTAAGAAGCCAAGGGTTGATAACTCTTCCATTTATCAAGTTACTATCCATGACGATAGGCCTTTAGTTATTTCTTTATTTGTTGAGACATTTCTCATCAAGTACATTTTAGTGGACATAGGAAGTTCTGCTAATATATTGTACATGGATGCATTTAAGAAGATGTCCATCCCGATAGACAAGATCAATCTTGTACAAATTCCTCTGATGAGTTTTTCTAGTTCCGTTGTGTATACCATGGGAACGATCATGCTTACAATTTAATGGAGTCAATCTTAGTCCGTCATGGCCAAATTCATCCTCGTAGACTCATCCTCGCCATACAACATCATCCTAGGAAGGCCATCATTGAACAAAATGAAGGCCACAGTGAACACCTATGACAATGAGTTGTCCATACCTATTCTAGGGGGTGACGCATTCAAGATTCAAGGTGATGTTCGATTGGCCAAGGAATGTTTCATGAATACCTTAGAACACATTGAGACAAAGTACAGTATGGAGAAGGTTGACGACATGATGAAGATCAAAGAAAACAGTGAAAATTTGAGCCCATCATTAGAGATTGAGGAATTTCAAATTGATGTTCTCCATCCGGAACGAAAGGTGACCATTGGCAAATGCCTTTCTTGGGATTTAAAGAAAAAAATGCTTGATTTCTTGGCAGACAACAAGGACATCTTTGCATGGTCACCATCGGATTTAGGTACAGTACCAAGGTTTCTGGCAGAATACCACTTGGGCATCCCAGACGATTCGAAGCCTACATGTTAGAAAAGAAGAAATTTGTCTTTGGACAAGGAAGAGGTAATTAAGAAGGAAGTTAGTGACTTATTAAATGCCAACATAGTGAGAAGGTAAAATTCCCTAAGTGGCTAGCAAACCCAGTCGTCGTTCCAAAGCTTGATGGATCATGGAGGGTGTGCATTGACTTCATTGACCTCAATAAGGTCATCCCAAAGAGACGCTGCCCAATGCTAAGGATAGATCAGGTCGTGGACACCACCTCAGGACACATATACCTATGCTTCCTAGACGCCTACAAAAGTTATCATCAAATCTGCATGGCAGTAGAGGATGAGGAGAAAACATCATTTATCACCCCCGATAGTCTATACTGCTACACAAGAATGGCCTTCGGGTTGAAAAATGTAGGGGCCGAATTTCAAGAATTAGTCAACAGTATGCTAAAGGACAACATTGGTAAGAATGCAGAGGCGTACATTGATGACATACTCATCAAGACAAAATCAGGAGGTGATCTTCTCAAAGACACCATAGAAGTTTTTGAAAAGATGAGAACATATGGTTTGAAGTTAAACCCTAAAAAGTGTTCATTTGGGGTAGAAGTTGAGAAATTTTTGGGTTATATGGTATCTCATCTGGTCATAGAGGAAGACCTTAAAAAGATAAAGGTGATCATAGAGATGAAGGTTCCAACCAATCACAAGCAGCTTCAACAGTTGATTGGGAAGATCATCTCTCTAAATAGATTCTTTTCACCTTTTGGAGAAAAACCCTTTCCATTGTACTAGGCAATGAAGTTAAAGAAGCCATTTGAGTAACAGAGGAATGTGAAGGAGCCTTTCATAAGGTAAAACATTACTTATCTATACCACCTATTCTGGTATCACCTATTTTTGGTGAAATACTTCACCTATTTCTAGAAATCGAGCTCAACACATTTAGTATGGTACTATGTGTCAATTAGGAAGAGGTTTTAAAACTGTTTACTATGTTAGTCACATCTTCCAAGGTCTGGAAGTTAGATACTCCAACCTTGAGAAACATGCCTTGGCTGTAGTAATCACATCCTGAAGGCTTAAGCCCTACTTTCAATCACATACCATTCATGTACATACGAATGCTCCAATACGAAGAATATTACACAAGTCTAATGCTTTAGGCAGGTTTCTTAAATGGACTATTAAGCTATCAGAGTTTAACCTTGAGTATTTTCCAAGGAAAACCATTAAAACTCAGGTCCTTGCAGACTTTCTGCAAGAATGCACTATCCCCGATCCTCCCAAAAAGCTTGTTGACCAAAAAGATATTCCTTCTCCTTAGGAATATTGGAATCTATATTCGGATGGTTCAATCGTCGAGGATCATAAGGGAGCGGGATTTGTCCTGAAGAGTCCTGAAGGTATTAAATTCATTTACGCCTTAAAGTATGAAATTGCTATAAGCAACAATGAATCAGAATATGAAGCCTTCTGGGCAGGTTTGAAAGCTACTGAAAGTTTAAGGATCAAAAACCTCATTGCCAGAACGGATTCTCAACTCCTAGTGAGCCACGTCAATGGATCTTATGACACTAAAGGTGAGAACATGCAGAAATATCTCAATTTGTGCAAGGATCATTTAAAGAAGTTTGATTATATTTGAGTTGAATATATATCTTGAAAACAAAATCATGAAGTCGATCTCTTATCAAAATTGAAGATCGACGATCTTCAATGCCATCTATCGGGGACCATTTGGATCGAATCCTTGACCATTCGGTCAATTGACATCGATTTTATCTTTATGGGTTCAAGTGACCTATTGCTCACTTGGATGGATCTAATTCAAATTTACATTGAGACAAGCACCTACTTGATGATCGAGACTTAACTTCAAAAATCAAGAAGGTGGTATCTAAATACACCGTCATTGATGATCATTTATCTAGAAGAACCTTCTCCTAGCTTTTATTAAAGTGTATAGTGAACATGAAGGAGAAGAAGTCTTGAAAGAGATCCATGAAGGAATCTGCAGTTCACATATTGGCTCACGGAGCCTTGTTCGAAATGTTATGAGGATCGGGTATTTTTGGCCAACTATGGAAAGCGATGCTGCCAATCTAGTAAAAACTTGTCATAAATGCTAGATTCATGCAAACATCCATCATAACCCCTCTATAATTTTTAGTTCATTATGTAACCCGATCCCTTTTTGCCAGTAGGGCATGGACCTTTTGGGACCATTCCCGAAGGCTCTAGGAAACAGGAAATTTTTGGCGGTGGCTATCAACTACTTCACTAAGTGGGTAGAAGGCAAGCTATTAACTTCAATTATCTCCAGGGTAATTAAGGACTTCTTTTTTAATGACATGATCACTAGGTTTGGGATACCCAAAATCTTTATCATGAATAATGGCACTCAATTTGCCTTTGTTGAATTTCAAGATTTTTGCCAAGAAATGCAAATTGATCATAGATTCACTTTTTTTGCTTATCCATAGACAAATGGATTAGCAGAAGTTACAAATCGAACAATCTTACAAGGCTTAAAAAAGAGGTTAGACTCTTCCAAAGGTAAGTGGGTTGATGAACTTCCCAAAGTACTTTGGAATAATAGAACTATACCTTATTCCCGAACCCATGAGTCACCTTTCAACTTATGTTTCAGGACTGAAGCCTTAATGCTAATTGAAATTAATGTTCCTTCAACTAGATTCCAATACTTTGATCCCGAGCTTACTGATCAAAAGTTGGTTGAAAACCTTCTTATGTTAGATCAAACAAGGGAGAAAACGACAATCTTGGAATCTGAATACAAAATGAGATCGGCAAAATCCTACAACAAGAAGGTCAAACCGAGCCTCATTCAAGTTGGCAATTTAGTCCTAAGAAAGAATGAAGCAAGTAGACAAACCTCTGGCAAAAAGCTTGATGCTAATTGGGAGGGTCCTTACCTTGTTGTCAAAGACAATGGAAACAAAAGCTTCAAACTTGAAGATATTGGCGAAAGAACCATTGCAAGAACATGGAACTCTTCCAACCTCAAAAGGTTCTACCCCTAAAGGACTCATGGAGATATTTTCTCAAGAACACGCTCAATGGGCCCACATAGTCGATCATCCATCTTTGATGATTCCATTAATTCCATGTAAAGTTTCTAAATTCCATATTGTAATGACAACTTTACATGAATAAAATTGATGTTTGATTCATTCTTGATCATTTTTATCTTTTGTTAAATAAAAATTTTGTGACATGATGATGGCCAAGAAGACCATCGAGTAGACGGATCCATCGGGAAGGACATTGCCCGATGGAGCCTACTCCCTCCAACCTCAAACCCTTCCTTTTGACAATGATACAAACATTCATATAAAATTTATGTCATTTGTCATTAATCAAAAGATTTTTTCCACATTGGAAAGGAACAAGCGCAAAAAAATTCATTCAAAAGAAGGTTACAAAGTTTGAGTGCTTTCCCACTTGGATGAAACATCACCCGACCTATCCATGGTCATAAGACCAGTAACATCATTGTGAGATTCACTCTCACTTTTAGACACAACCGAAGGGGGAGGAGAGGGATATGGACGAGTTACATAATCAAAAGAAAAACCCTCTGCCAAGGCATGGTCTTCACTACCATTCCATCTTCCATCAGCTTTTGATATTTCTCGAGAAGGAGATAATCGGGATAAACTTCCCTCACAGCCTGCTGTGCTTCCAAGAAGGATGTCCTACAAGAATCCTTCATCAAACCTGCTGTGCACCAAACCTTCCCCACTTTCGGTCTTCAAGAAATGACGGCACCCCGCCCTTTTGGGTGCTTCGGTCATTTCATTCTCACCAAGGCCATGACCAACTGTCTCGGAGATATCCTTGAAAGATTTTTGCAAAATCGCAATGCTTTCCTCTCCTTGAGAAACCTTCACGGAAAGGGTCTCCACCTTGGCATCGGACTCCACCTTGGCATCCCACTCCTTGAGCAAGTTGGTCATCTCATCAACTTTGGCTATCCTCTCTCGTTCAGAATCTTGCAATTGCCTCCGAACCATTGCCAACTCTGTTTCAAGCGTAGACACGTTCTTCCTTAAGACCTCCTTTTCCTCTTCATTCTTCCTCTCACTCAATCTTTGGGCTTCCAAAGACTTTCCTCTATTGAGTATCTCTTTTTCAAGGAGTTGTATTCTTGCTTAATCAGCTTCGATTTTTTGAACAACTCCATCCCATAAAAGAGAGCCTACAAGGATAAAACAAAAAAAGTCAAAAAACTTTGTGAATCACAAAAAAAGTGAATGGAAAGAATGAAGAAGAATGATATACATGACTTTGGCTATACAAATAAAGAGCTTCGCACTCATACGGCGGTAGCCCCCGAACACAATCAATTTCAGCCTTCGGAGTTAAGTTCATCATGAAATCTCTTTCTTTAATAGGAATGTTAACCAATTCACCATCTTTGATTTTCCATGATGGCCTAAAAATCTTGTGGTGATCTCCTTGCCCTTGAGTCACCAAAGGTGTATTAGAAGATGGACCGCGCGATCCACCAACTTCACAACACGGAGAAATAGTGACAACGTCACAAGCTTCCTCCGTTGGAGCTTCGACCTCAGGTTCCGAGAATAAATTTATCTCTTGGCTTGAATCACATTTCCTTTTGGCCGATGATTCAACTTTAGAAGGAGTCTTTCTCTTCTTTTGAACTCCACTACCCGATCCCTCCATGGCTTGAGAACGAGTAGTCCCTCGGGAAGGAGGAGAGATAGGAGATTTTCTCTCCTTCATCAACATTTGCACAATGTTTGCCTCTACTAAAAGACAAAAAAAAAAAAAAAAATTGTTAGTAGATGGCAAAAAAGCATAAACAAGTAAAGGAAATAAAGTTCTAGTAAGAACAAATTACTTAATCTCTTCATGCTGAAGACTCCTCCGCCATAAAGGTTCCCATCCCTAAAAATGGGAGAATTCCAACTCTCCCTGATGGACCAAACAAAGTTCAATTTGTAGAGTTGTGAAATTAAAGACTCATCAAGCCCCTCGGGTTTGCTATTATCTAAGGACTTGGCAAAGTTCCAAGGAATCCTCACATCATCTAAACTAGGGTGACTTATAAAAAAGAACTCATTTTTCCAAAGATGGACACTAGAAAGCAAACACATAAGTTATTTTATACCCGTTCTTCTTTGGGCATAAAACCAACCCCTACCTTTACTTAAGGTGAATTTTTGCACCATGATGAAGAAATGCATAAAAAGCTCTAGGCTAGCCATCACACTGCACCCCTTGCACAAAAGGCCAAACCCTAAGATAGTCCTAATACAATTCGGGGTTAATTGCACAATCAAAATTTTCCAAAAAATACATATGTCTCTAAGAAGAGGTAAAAGAGGAAACCTAAGACCCACTTTTAATTGAGAAACAAAGACTCCTATATAATTTGTAGGAGGGTTGCATATAAGTGCGTCTTTGAGGTACCAGACTTGAAACCTAGTAGGGATTTCATAAACGGTTTTGATGACGGAAAAAGAAAGACTTTCCAAAAATATTTCTAAGAACGATGGGTTTTTTGGTTTGTTCTCATCAAAAGGCTTAGGAGGCAAAGCCCTAGATAACACGGGAGCACTATAAAGGTTGCCCTCTTGGACAATATCCTCATCTATGAAAGGAAAATCAAAGTCCTTTTTCAAAAAATGATATCTCAATAGACAAGGGTTGCCCCCTCCATCGGGTACAACTCCAACCCTCACTACGGAGAACCCATCTCTCATGATAATTTCTCCACCATCATGCTCATCTAATGACACCCCTTGGATGGGTTTTTTGGAATTTATTCCTTGATACTTGGACCTCAATAAAATTGAAAGTCTCTCATTCCTTTCTTCCGAGCTTGATTCTTCTCTCAAAGAATCACTTTGTAAATACTCCTTGGAGGTAGTCATCTTCAAATTTTCTGAGAAAAGAATGAAGAAACACAAATAAGTACATAAACAAGAAGAAAATACCTTGTTCATTACTATTTTCCATTCAAACGGGAGTGAAAGAAACGATGAAAACCTTTGCTGCCCAAACTTGAATGTTCAAGAGTTTCGAAGCCTTGCTCCAACTCTCGCCCCTTGGATTGAATTCAAGACTTGAACAGCATGTAATAATGTTCTTGGACGATGCTAGAGCACTTAAAACAGCCAAGAATGATGAAAATACTTTGAAAGAAGTGTTTCTAAACCTTGCGATCCAGATTTTGTAAAACTGGACAATTTTTGAACGTTGGAAAAGGAAAGAATTCTTGGTGCAAAGATCTTAAAAGAAAGGAGGAAATGAAAGGACTGAATGAAGGCATGAGAGAACAATTTCCATCGGCCAAATATCCATAAAAAAGAGCAAGCCTGAACAACATCCTAGGCTGCCCAATGGACTATGCTTCAAATGGTCACCTTGTGACCATTTGATAATAGCATGCTCCATGCTTTATATTTCAAACGGCTACTTTGTGTCCAATGGATAATGAAGTTCCATCGGCCAAGATCAAAGACCACTCTCCATATTCTTCCATTATGGTTACATTTGTTTGTTAAAATAAATAAATAAATAAATAATAATGCTCAAGGCAAGATACTAAAACCGTTACACATATTGAAGAAGACGTACAAATTACATTATTCTTCTTCTTTCATGACCAAATATTTTGAGAATTTAAAATCTTTTTAACTCATACATTTCATATAAATGCTTTGTTTGTTAAAAAAAAAAAAATACTTTGTGTTGCTCAACACTATTTTTAATTATTAAAAGATATATTTTCTAAAAATGTTTCCTTGCCGAGCAAGGAAGTCATTTCAAGAAATTTCTTGTTACGATAAAATATCTTCTCATAAAATTCCTTCTATAAATAAAGCCCTCGAAGATTGAGGCAACATCTTCAGCTCTTCCATCTTTCTCATTTTCGGATTTCTTTGGAAACCTCTCATTCAATAAATTTCTTCCCTCTTTCAAGAAAATTTCTCTAAATTTTTTCATGATCATATCTTGTTTTGAGAATGTTTTTCTCTCTATACTTTGAGTAGATTTGCATTTTTATCAATCAAGAAACTTAGATCTACATTCAAACTTTCCAAATTGACTTTGAAAGACCTTTTATGATGGATTTTGGAGTCAAAAATATTCACCATACATAACCTCCATCTGGCACTTCTTTTTAAACCTACCATCGGGCATTTTTCTTTTGAAGACACCATCGAGCAACTCCATCTTTGGTCTCCATCGGGCATATTTATCATTCTAATCCCTAAGGATTCATCTTCTTCTTTTCACTAATAGCCTCCATTGGCTAATTCAACTTTTGGTGACATTTTTAACCAAATCTTCTAAGTTTTTTCTCAAATTTTCTCTTTTAAAGGATTCATCTCATTTTCCATCATTTGTTGGACTTTTTGAGTCATTCTAAGAACTCTAAAACCACAAATCCTCTTTTTGAATCCTTGAGATTTTTCTCTCACTTGGAGAAACATCTTTTATCTGATTTTCAACAACATCAACAGCGGAAAAAATATTTTAGAGATAGAAATCCTCACTAATCTTAGAAGGATATGATAGATGGTAACTATACATAAAATAGATTTCTAAATTCTTACATACCCTTTTATCACATGTATGATCTATTTTCCTTTTTGGCTCTTGGTATTGGTTCTAATTATGAGTAAAAATAGATTTCTAAATTCTTACATACCCTTTTATCACATGTATGATCTATTTTCCTTTTTGGCTCTTGGTATTGGT
>JAXGGT010000131.1:6889763-6900160 GCA_035583425.1 Marsdenia floribunda | reverse complement strand
GGCTCACTGGCCCGAATGGGTTTATAAGGGGATGATCAGTTGTTTCACCATCTGGTACTGATAGCCTCCAAAACCTACATATTACAATTTACACACCCTTAATTCATCAATAATTTACCATACCAACTTTACAATTTGTTTAAAAATTAAAATTTCAATATTTTAACAATAAAAATTTTGATAAGAAGTGATTGTTTTAATACTAACAACTTTACTTCAATGTGTTCAAAATCGAACCGGAGATCGAGCTAAAAAAGTTAGTGAATTATAGTTTAATGGGTCAACTACAATTGAACTGTAATTAAACTGATAACGTCATAAATTAAAAATTAAAAAATATTTACTGTAAATAATATATTTTTTAATAATTTATTGTAATTTTAATTTATAAAAATATTTATAAATATATAAACTATATAAAATAACACATTTATTATTTATTATTTAGTAAATATTTATATTCTATACATTTTTAAAGTTAAAAACAAATATAATAAAAAAAAAAAATCACAATAGTAAGTATACATTTTTTAAAAAATAAATAAATAACATAATGAGATTACATAGAAAATGTTTAGAAAAAAGACTCTATGGCATTAGAAGTGAAATAAGAGAGAATTAAAAGTAACTAATTCAAATCATGTCATAATGTCACATTGGACCAAAAAAACTCCTCTTTTTCTCTAAAAAATTAAAAAAAAAAAAAAAAGAAGTCAATAGACTAGTTTATGGTCCGACCGATTGGTCCAAAATAGATTGTTATTTTTAGCACGATTTTTAAACAAAATAGTTTTAATATTAAATCGAAATGATTCACGATTCGATTGATCCAATCCAGTCCACAAAATAGTGCTTTATTTATGATTACAAAAGGTTATAAATTCTTGAACCAAAAAAAAAGAAGTTATAATTAAAAAAATAAAACTATAAAAATTTTACATGATTCGTAAATATAGCGCCCCATGCAGCACCTACTATTTAAATAATATCTTTTATATTATTCTTTATAACTTCTCTTTCTAATTTTTAAATTTTCTAAACTCTTTTTAATGGTTGATATTTTCATCTATGTTCAAGAAAATTTTGAAATATTTAAATTGAAAACTAGTTAATTTAAATTTTGCACAAAAAATAACAGTAAAATAATTAAGTTTTTGGTTAAAATTTTAATTTTTTGAGGAAAAAAAAATTAGGCTATTTTTGGATTGAGATTTTTTTTTTTCAAAATTTTACTCAAACTCAAAAAAAAAAAAAAAAGTTGTACTTGTTTAGACACCAATCTGACATATTACTGTTCATGATGGCAAAAAAATAAATAAAAAATTCACTCACTTACTATAAATATTCAATATATACATATAAATATATATAATTCAAATTAAAAATCATTATTACACTTATAAAATATATTATTTTTGTCTCTCACTTAATGGACAACATCTTACATTGGCCCACCTTACTCCTCGTTATTCGCAATCAACTCAATTCTTTTTGGAAAAAAAATAAATTTTCTAAAAAAAAAGTTCCAATCCAAAAACACCCTTAAACTTTCTCATTTAATTTGAGTTTGTTAAAAAGCTCCTCATAATTGAAGATTTACTTTTTTTAAAATGAAAATATTTAAAATTTTAATTATAAAGATATATATATTTTTTTTATTTGCTTTTTTTTTTTTTGCTGTATTTCAATATTATAATTATATTTAATTTTAATTGATAATTTTTTAATCTTTGTGTATTTTAAAATTATGTTTAAGATTTTTTCAAAAAAATATATATAAAGAAAAAAAAAATCTTATAAGGGAAAATTAGATAATTTGGATGCCATATTAAGTAATTTGGGTGCTAAGTTTAATAATACCCAAATTTTAAATTTAAATAGAAAAATGAGTGAATATAGTCTCAAATATTTAAAAATTTAATATATTTTATCATAAATATTTTATTTTAATTTTTAAATCATAAATAAATTATATTTTAATAATTTTGGAGAAAAGAACCCAAATAAGAATAGTCATTGATAAGAAACCTTTATTTAAGTAATTTTTTTGTTCAAAAGAACCAAAATTACTAAAATCTAAATTTATTTAAAACTAAAAGACTAAAATAAAATATTTGGTACTGAATATATCAAAATGCTAAATATTTGAAATTATCTCTATTGATTTCTTTTCTAGATACTAAAATTTTAAAAATACATCTAATTTAATTTTTCTTCAATATTAAAATACAATTAATAAAAAGTTTTATACAAATAGACAGTAAAATTCACAATTATTTCTTAAAAAAGAAAAGTTGTAATTATTTCTGAACAAAATACTGTTTGAAATAATCCTGTTTCCAAATTGAATTTGGAATTTAAAAAAAAATAAATAAATAAACAAAAAAAGAAAAGAAAAAGAAAGCAGAGCATACCTGTCAATAAGCTCCAAGTTCAGGAACGCATCCTTCGGCCCTTCAGCTTCAGATTTACTCAGAGCGGTTCCACCAAAGAACGGTGCCAGAAGAACGTAACCTTTTACCTGGACCGGCGCTAGCCCAGGCGAGCCAGCCCCAAGCTTCACAGCCAAATTATGAGCTATATTCCCACCAGCCGAGTCGCCGGAAATAAACACACGGCCAAAGTCCGCCACATCTGTCAGCCACCAATCCGGATCCTCAGACACAGCTTGACTCTGCAGCCATTTCACAGCCATGAAGCCATCCTCGATGGCTGCCGGAAGCCTGTTCTCAGGTGCCAAACGATAGTCCGGAGCGATGATCACAGCTTGAAGGTCTAAAGCCAGTTTAAAGCAATAGTTTTGACAATTAGGCCATGTTCTGGAGCCAATACAAAATCCACCACCGTGAACGTAGTAAAAGATCGGTAACTTTGCCGAAGTTGGAGAGGTGGCCGGTTTGTACAGCCGAAGACGGAGATTGTGTGTGGCGTCAAACACAACATCCTTCCATAAAACCGAGCCATCATCATTCACAGGAACAATAAAGCTCGGATTGGAAGACCTGAGAATTGAGCCATCGCTGAAAACTCTAAGGACGCCGCGACATTCATCTACCTCGTAGGGTGGAGTTGCTGCGGCATCGATGGCTTTGACCACTCCAGGAATTCGTACATCAGCCATTACTTTTCCTACAGGTGATGAAGGATTATGATTATGATTTGTAGGGTATTTAATCTGAAAATGTTTGATTTGAGGACAAAATTTTCAACTGCAGTCGTGCAGAATTGGATTTTCTGTTGGAATGTAGTGACTAGTGAAGCATAAATTTATTTCATTTTATGGAATTATTTTTGGGTTTTTAGTTGGGAATTTTATTGAATAATTTAGATTGATTGTAACGAAGGGGTATATGGAAATGAATATGAAAGACCATTAGTATCAAGCCAATCACAATTTGACAAAGATTTGGTTGGGACAGCATATTTTTCCAAGATTGCAATGTGGACAGCCTTTAAAATGGTTGTGTCACAAGCCCTTGATTTGGTTAATACAATTGGATAGGTATTTTATAAGAATGTTGGGATAACATAGTTTTTAAATTATAATGTGGACATCTTTTAAAAAAGTTGTGTCATAAGCCCGTGACTTGATTAGTACAAGTGGATAAGTGTTTTGTAAATCCTATTATTCATATATATATATAATATGTGATGAAAGACAAATTAGTAGTTGGAAATTCTACAAACAAACCAAAATAATAATAATAATAGAATGTCCAAGTGAAAGGAACTTGATTCCCCATAAGCAAGTTTTCGAGTTCAAATCTCGTATATGAAGAAATGACTGTTAGGAAAAGCTTCCCTCCAAAAAGCAATCTGACTCGGCTCGATTCCACATTAGTCGAAGCCCAAATAGGCTAACGAATAACACAAAAAAAGAATAGTGTATTTGATCTTAAATTTATTACTATTTAATAGAATTGGTCTTTATACTTTTTTAATAGTCGTTTTGTCACTTGAAAATTTTAAAGTTATGAAATTGGTCATTCTATTTAATTTTTATTAGATTTTATCTCTGTTTTTTCGGATATTCTCTTCATTCAATTACAGTTATATGATTCGTTAAATTTCATATTTTTATGCTTCTTAAATATGAGCCAATTTATTGCATACCCGCATGTTGCGACACCACTTTCAGTTTAATACCTAATTATTATCATTTTATTATTATTATGATCAGTTCAACTAGACCGACTTTCAGTCTCTCACTTAAGTATTTTTTATCTCAACTAAACATACAAAACAAACACGCTTTCGACTCAATACTTAAACGACATATTAAAAAATGTAACATACGAATAAATATTTCAGAACAATTCTTTTCATTACATTCGTATTCATTACATATACAATATCTATTTTACAAAACAAAAATCAAATTTGCAACCAAAGTAATCCTAACTATTCATTGCTTAGCTGCACTGTTCCCTTCGGAAGACCAGTGTTCGCCGAAGCATCTTCACCTTCTTCCTCATCCTCAACCGGCAAGGGTTCTATCAGCTCCTCCAAATTGAACTCCCTTCGTACCACTGGTAGATAGCTCCAGTGGCTAAATCGACAATTGTCTTGAACTCTGCATGATATGATCTTGCGTAAAAAGATAACGATAAATCTTGATTCGATCCTGAACACAAACAAGAACTTTGGTATGGATAACCTTAACCCGTTGTTTAGTGCGAATAATAAACCTTGGTAGGATAAAGTGAATGACGCCACAAACGACTGCGGTTACTAATTTTTGGACAAAAATCTGCCTCTTTCTTATTGAATAAAGCCTATTTATAGGTTTAGTGTTTACAAGAAATTTCCTAAATCTATGGGCCTAAATAATGGGCATTAATATAAACCTTATAAAAACCCTAATAATAATACTAATTTAAAACTAAAATAAAAAAGAAAACTAAATCAAATTGACCCAAATTAATATGCAAGCCTTTAATTCAATAATAATTAAAGGTAATTATTGAACTATAAATAAATCTTAGTCTTAATGATGTGAATCTCTTAATCTTGGGCTTCTATTAGGTTGACAAATCCTTGTGGATCATGGTTCTTGGGCCCCCATGATCTGGCTTGAGTCCAAACTTCTTGAATTAGTCCACTAAGTACTTCTTTGAACCTCTTTGCATGAGATCTAGTAATTGGCCAATGTGGAACTTGAATTGGATCTCTTCTTAGATTTGTGTCCTCCCTCGAAAACCTGCTATCCTTTGAAATTGTTTTATGATTTGCATCAGTGGAGGCAGTTGGAAATTGGGGTTGGCCTCTTTTTATTGTTTTCCTATAAACCTGAAAGCCTCCCAAGCCACTGGCTTGCTTAAAGAGTAAAAAGGTTTCCGCACCTTTCGTCCTTCAAGAGGACCTCCAATACTGCCTTTTTGGTGGCAGCTTTGATATGGCCATCTGAGGTCTCATACCCTTCGATCACCCGTTTGGCTTTGGCCTCCCATTTCAAATGGGCCCCCTTCTCCCTCACTGCAACTTCACTTTCACGCAAAGCCGCTTGCTTCGCTGCCTCCAGCTGCCTGTTCAACTCCTTTTCTCTAGTCTCGACCTGATCCTTGGCCGCATGGAGCATCCCCATTTCTTCTTGAGTCTTTTCTTTCTAGCTCGAAAGCTCTCGATTGCTCAGGAAGGCAACATCCAATCGGCGCATCACTTCGGTTCCTAGTACCATTGACTGCAAAATAAAGAAAATTATTATGTGCGGTCATTCAATGCTTTCGGTACTACACTGAATTAAATTATTACCTTTAACTCACCTGGTATCTTTGCATCAAGAAGAAGCAAACCACATCCAGATTGTTGAGTTCTTTCATCTTCACTGCATTCTTTGGCAAGACACAACTGAAGAAAAAGTCCTCCGTAGTATATGGAGTATTAATGTAGTCATCTGGACAGATATTCCAATTTGGATAGAATATCTGTCGTTCCTCCTCTTTAGAGCTCTCTCCCTCCTTTGGCCTCTCCGGAGCCTTTCTCTTCCTGCTGGAGCCGCCTTTAGCTGCTTCCTCTTCCTCTTCCCCTTCCTCATCTCTTCCCTCACTTGGAGGGTTTCGTGGTCCGTTGTATCCGTGGCCTCCTCCTCCATATCGAGTTGGACAACAGCCAGAGCTAAAGCCTCCGAAGGAGTTGCCATCACAGTCGTAGAAGACTTAGCTCCTGCACTTAATTCCACATTATTCTTATTTCCCAAACATACGTAAGTGTAAAAATTTTCTAAGTTCAAAGGCGAACCTAAGGCATTGGAAGCCTCCCTCCTTTGGCTACTCGATGAACCTCCAGCTAACTTCCGGGCCACAAGACTCTTTCCTGCAATATAGCATCAACACACTAGTTAGCATTATACAACGACATTCATTAACATACCTTGAAACCCTAACACCTACTCAAAAGTCGAATGTCGAGCCTTGTCCCATACTCCAACCCTGAGTGCTGCATCAATTCCTGCGGCCAGTCAACACCGATCACTACATCAAAATAGAAGCTATTCAGCTTCTCTTCTTCCTGCAAATAGCTTTCGGCCCCCCAGTGGGAAGCTCATTACACAAGCTCTTACTTGTGTTCCATTCCACACACATGCCCAAATCCCTGATGGTCGTGTTCTTCACGTAAAAGAACTCATCTTTCCAAGAGTGAATACTCGACAGCCTAGTTATCGCTGGCTGAGCACTCCTTCGAGTGATATAGAAGAACCATCGCCCTTCTACTATTGTGTGCTTCTGTCCCAAGCAGAATAACAATTGCCACAACTCCAAGTTGACTTGGCAGCTGAAGGCTTGACATGCCATCAAAAACCCAACTGTCGTCCGGATCACATTTAGTGCCAGCTGACCAAATTGATTGTCATAGTATACACAAATATCTTCAAACAGTGGGTGAAGCGGAAACCACAACCCCACTCGCAAATGTGCGATATACTTCGTAATACATCCCTACGGCGGGGTATGTATTCTTTCTTTGAGACCTAGACATATGGTCCGGTAAGCCACAAGGAAACTGTAAAAATCCTAGATAGCCTCTAGCGTCGTGCAACCGGACATCTTGGTTTGGTACTACGACACTTCCAAATTTGGCCCTTCATCTATAGCCTTTTTCCTAGGTGCTACCCTTACCTCAGACATCTCGCCACCAACAGCCTCTGATGGTTCAACCTGCCACCTTCACCCAAATAGGGGAAGTCAAATTCTACCCCTTCACTTCTATATATGATGCATACATATTCCCTATTCTCCCTAACTAGACCTAGCCTTTGCACATCCCTTTCTAGATCTGGGGGCTTACTTTCGAATGTACCCGTTGTTTCACTAGTAGAGGCCATTTCACTTTTGACACTCATAGACAAACACTAAATACCAAATAAAAATCAAAAGTACAAACGAATGTAATAGCTGAAAGGTTACCTGCAGGTTGATGATGAGCCATTTCAATTCACAAACAAATCAAACACACAAAAACTCACGCAAAAGTAACTACAATACCACCAAAACTACCTATATTAGTCATTTTATTCATATTAACAACTGTGCAAATGCATTATTACCCAAGATAAAGCATATGTACATACACCAAAACAAGATATACAACAGGCAAAACACAAAGGCCATGTAAAAACATACAACCTTGAGATTACTTACCACTAAAACAAAACTCAAGTAATACACACCCACTGGTCGGAGCACTTTTTCCCATCACAACAATAGCGGCATGGTGCACAAAAAAACCTAATGCTGCGAACAGCCGAGCAACAAAATGAAATTGTAAAGAACACTTGCAAGCAATAAAATTTGAAAATGATGAAATGAAACGATATCCATCCCTTTTCATTATGTTCTTTGTTATTTTCTCTCTCCTCTTAATGACGACGCTACTTTTGTATTTTTTTAATTATTATATTCCTGAATTAATCAAGGTGCCATGTCAACATGCAACTCCTCGATTCATGGAAAAAAGCTGCACCCTTATGCCCACCTCTCATAGGTTGACACATGGCATGCTCTACTATCGGCGAAATACACACTACACATTTGTATAAAGTCTTTCACCACAAGCTTGCAATTGAATCTTCCTCATAGCCTACATTTGACAGCACCATAAAGATGCCCTTATTACTTCTGACCCTCTATTCTACCCCCAATCCGCTTCGAAGGTTCCCTTATTCCTCATGTCATGTACTTCCCCATACCACCTATCGATTGAACCATTCAAATGTTCTTCTGGATAAAAAAAAAAAAAAAAAAAAAAGGGAGTGGGGGATATGGTTTACTTAGGCATATATATATAAAATATATTTATGCCCAATTTATATTAAATTGATCATTTTACCCTCAAGGGGTTTTATCTTGGGAATGAATAAATCCCGCGTCGGAAAATTACTCAACTATTTTGGAATAAGTCTCCTATAAAAATAATTAATGTCTTATATTTGAAATAACTGCATTTAATTCCCTTTGTTATTGGAGTTTGACGTTACGGACATACTACTAACTTAAGTATTGGAGCCTTTTAAGGGGGACAAACCTGTCTCTCCTATCTATTGCAGGACTCTCAGATAGCTTGACTGAAGGACCTTTCGGAGAAGGACCATTCAGCCATGTCAAATCAGTTCAGAGAGGACCATTCAACTACATTTAGACAATACAAGTTAAATATATACATATGAATTAAAAAAACAAAAAAAACGTGATAATACAATACAAGCTCATCAACTATATAAAAGATAAATTAATAATTTTAAATTAATAATCATATGGAAAAAAAAAAAAAGAAGAAAGAAAAAGATAGGTATATAATCAAAAATATATAAGATGATGCACATATTGTGAAATATTGTATAATATCAAATAGAGTATGTAGTGTACGATTAAATAAAGCCTTGATTACTTGTCCTTTATCAAATTATAAAAATGATTGAGTGATTTAAATAATGTTTCTTCGAATTATAAACTTCAATTACATTAATTTTAGAAAAACATGTTCGTATATTTTATGTTCGTAATAATCGATATTATATGACACTCACCCCAAACTATTTACGACATAAAAATTACGTTTTCAACATTTATTTTTATTTTTTTAGATTCTTAATATATATATATATATTTACTTATAATTTACGTCCTCCTTTTCATTAATGGACGATTAATGTAAAGTTAACGTTAATTTTTGGTTTTTGTTTTGTTTTGTTTTGTTTTTTATTTTAATAAATGAGAGGTAAAATGAGAATTTCACATATTACCCAAATACTAAATTTGTTTTTCTTATTGGTTAGAATTGAAATGAGTAATTTTGAACCCTAATCCCATTTCAAATCCAACTACATACGAAAAATAGGTTGATATTTGGGTAATAGTTAAAATTCTCATTTTAACCCTTATTTATTATTAAAAAAAAAAACAAAAATTAACATTAACTTTGCATTAACGGTCCATTAATGGACAAAAGGTTGCAAGTAAAAAAAATTAGAAATTTAAAAAGATAAAAATAATTCTTGGGATGTAACGTGCACCCAATAAATAATTTGGAGACTAAACTTGCTAATTTACCGTTCTCATATTATTACTATTTAGACAAACAAGTCTCTATTTTTATTTTTTTGAACAATTAAATCTCATTTTATTTTTAATTGGACAAAGAAATCTTTCCAATAGAATTTTGATAATTTTTAACAATCGAAATTCACTTGTCAAATATATATACTTCCCATACATTTTTGTCATTTATAATCTAATTAATTTTTTTTGTAAAAAATAATCCTCCATTCTTTATTTTTATTTTTATTTTTCTTACTAGAAATACTTTCTAGTTTTTATGTTAAATTTATTATTATTATTTTTAAAATAGAAGAAGTAAAAATTTGTCTAATGAAAAAAAATACGACAGTAAAAGTACACCTTTTTAAGGGGGAAAAAAAAAAAAAATCTGATCCCTTCTTGGATTCATTTTGTTCTCTTTAAAAGATGTTAAAAGGGCTTGCAGAAACAAAAATCATAAAGAGAAGCTTTTAAGTGAACTGAAACATTTCCAGATAAACAAAAATGGTCATGCATTTCATGCACCATGAAGAGGAGGAAAAAAAATTTAAATCATAGCCAGGTATATCCATTGGGTGGAGTATTGACAAGGACTGTCTGCAAAGATACAAAGTAAACCAAGGAAAATGAAGCTAGAAAATGATGAACAACAATAAACTAAAGATGAAAACTTTTGAATTAGTGAATCAGTTAATTCTTCTCTGCTGCCATACATTCGAATGAATGCAAAGAAAATGAAGCTAGCTAGTCTGGGGATTCCAGTTTCAATCATAGGCGTCTTGAATATCCAGAACCTCCACACTTCTTGCAGAGTATCAGACCTGTGACACATAATATTAGAAGTCAAGCAAGCACATACGAGAA
>JAXGGT010000131.1:6863829-6876635 GCA_035583425.1 Marsdenia floribunda | reverse complement strand
AAATATTTAGTGGAACAAGGAAGAATTTAACTGGAACATCAACCCTAGGCTGATTACGTTCTCATTATTATTGCATCCGAATTCATTTTTTTGTTTTATTTTGAATTTCGTTAAATAGACAAATACCCCCCTTTTTAATTTCGATCGTGATCTTAGGTTTATTAATTTGATTTAAACGATTAAGAGCTTCTTTGGGAGACGACCTAGTGAACACTATATTGCTTACTAGTTTTAAAATTAATCTTGGCCGGTTTAACAACAATCGCGAATTTATCCTTTACCAGAAGGTGACCAGGAAAAAACATCTTTATTGTCAGCTAAACAATCTAGTAATTTTCTCTTTAAAATCTAAGGAAGTGATTTCCTGATGATGATCTTGCATTCAAGATGGAGCGCATCTATTTGAAATTCTTCTATTTCTCAGCATGGGCTCATTATTGCAGCTGTATCATCTTCTAGAATGATATCTTTTACCTTCTCTTCATTAGTTTTGGTTTCTATATTTTTTATTGTAGTCATGAAGCATTGCTTGGCTACTTGAGCATCTCCTTTTATTTTGTGAGGTAGTTCAAAGAACGTGGGTATTATCAGCTCATTATTGAATGTATCAACCATGGCTTTCATAGCATTTAAAGCTGGTCTGGCAAGGATGATGTTGTATGGTGATGTAGAATCAACAAGGACGAATTCTGTTCGAACTTCATCTTTCATCCATCTTATTAGTAGTATAATTATCCCGGTGGCATAGATTACTGATCCAGAGAATCCCATCAGGGGTATGGGGGATGGGTAAATCATTTCCATCGAGATCTCCATCTTCTTAAAGATGTCTAGATATAATATATTAGCAGAGCTCCCTATGTCTACCAAAATTCTCTTGATGAAACAATTATCAATATGCAAAGATATAACAAGAGGTAAATCATGATGAGTATTAACATTGAAAATTTGAGGATTTAACCTTTAATTTTTGGTAGGAGGCTCTGAACTGGAACTATGAGAGATGGTGTTGAAAACTTTCGACTGTTCTTTCTTTGTTGTACTATCGGGTTGTGGTTTCTACTAGAGGTTTGCAAGCTGTTTTGCCACAAATTTAAGTAATTGGCCTCGCTTTGTTGCATTCTCGATCTCTTGCTTGAGGTGGAAGTAGTTTTTAGTTGTGTGGCCAACATCCCAATGGTAGGCACAATAGAGATTTTTGTTGCATTTTCCTGTTGGTGCTTGCATTTTCTTTGGTTCACGTAGTAAACCGAGAGACTCAATCTTGGTGAGGATGTATGAACGGGAAACATTCAAAGGTGTGAAAGAATTTTCATTTGAATGCCTCTATGAATTATTTCGATCAAGATTGCTTCGGTAACGGTCTTGATATTGATTCGATCGGGGAGGCCCATCTCGTCCTCTGTAAGGAGCTTTATTATTGGAATATCTATTATCTCTATTGTCTCTAGAGAACTGAGAATCATCCCTTCCCGATCGTTGTAGCTTTGATCCTGATCGGCCATTAATTCTGTTCAATTTCTCTCTTTCAATTCGTCTGGATTCTTTCTTTGACCCCTCGAGTTCTTCTCCTTTAATCCACTTCATGACTTTATTATACAACTGTGTGCTGGTTTGGGGCTGAAGAATACTGAGTTTTTTTGAATAGCGGTTAGGTCTAAGGGCATTACAGAATGCCTCAATGTAAGTAGCTTCAGTACAATTCTGAACCTTAACTGATTCCTCATTGAATCTTTTGTAAAATGCGGCCAATGGTTCATCGTGTTTTTGCTGTATATTATGGAGGTGCATTCTTAGCACTTCGGGATAGAACTAGTAGTAAATTGTTGCAAAAATAAAGTTCTTAGTTGATGAAAACTAAAAATGCTATTAGAAGGTAAGGAAATAAACTATTCTAAGGCACAACCAGATAGTGTAGTAGGAAAACATTTGCATAATAAAGCATCATCAGTAGAATACATGAACATAGCAGTAGTATAGTATGTTAGATGCATGGTTGGATCAATCAAACCATCGTATCTGTTAATTGTTAGTGGTTTGAAATTAGGTGGGAAATTCTGGTTATAGAAATCAGCCTTTAAAGGAGTGGCAGTGAGCATATTCCAAGGTAGAGTATTCAGTCGGAAACTAGGCATTAAGTGTTGCAATTGTGTGAACATGTAATGCACTTTATTTTCTACCGCAACCGAATGTAAAGGAGGGAAATTAGACTTATCTTGTCCATTCATAAATGGAATAGAACCAATGACTTGATTATTCTGGACAGGAACATGCCTTGCAGGGTGAGTGTAATGGGTAAGAGCCGAATTGGTCTGATTAAATTGTTGAAAGATGGTAGGACCCATCGAAGGTATTGCAGGAGGGGGAATTGATCCGATTTGAGTAGTGTTGATGTGTTCCATGGGAGGTTATTGAACTGGAACTGCGACTGGTTGACCAGCGCATTGAGCTGCAATGGACGAGCTATCATCATGCATAACTGATGGTTGATGTTGGCATAATTTGGGATCAGTTATAGGATTGCCCGATCGCATTCCTTTAGTTGAAGTTGTGTCTGCTCTTGGTATGGCAGGAGGAAGTGCAGTATCATCATTGTTGATCATTGGTACCTTAAACTTCTTTTCGGCTTGCTTGAACTTCAAAAATTCGTTAAATTCATCCATATGTAATAGGAGAAAGTCGAGTTGTTTGCCATGACTTAGCAAATGATGAAATTCTGCATCCATATCGTCCTCTGAATCATTATTGGATATATTGTTCATCTTGAGGAGCAGCAGTTGGATGAACAGGTGCAGGAATGAAGGATGGAACATTCTCGGGGATTGTCTCCATTGATGGATGATGATCCAGTTGAGTTCCATTTTCAGGAATTGTTGCTGGAGGATCATTAACGAATGGTGGAATAGGGGTAGATGCACGCACAGCTCTTCTAGCTCTCATGCCTCTTATACGGTGGGCGCTAATCTGATGTTGCTGAAAACACAATCAAATAAAGCTCCTTGAGTTTTAAGGAGATGAAAATGTACCCCTGTGAGAAAAGCAGTAACCCGATGGGAAATTGATGATCCTGATAGGAATATCAAAGAGCAGCTGGAAAAGTATCTTTTTAAAGATGAAATCTCTCTCAATTAGCTATTGAAAGTTAGTTCAAAGTAAAGAGATAAATTGTAAATGGATTCTAGAGGTTGAATCCGATGGGAAGAAGGTAAATAAAATGATGAAAGGGCCTTCTTAAAATGTAAGAGAAATCTTAGAGAAAACTCTTCAAAAGAATGTCTTAGAGAGAGAGAGAGTTTTGTGAATAATGAGAATTCTTTTTCTTGTTTGGTCATGAAAGCTTCCTTTTATAGATGAAAATCATAAGGAAGATATTTTATTTCGGAGGTTAAGGTTCCTTGCCCTCCAAGTAAATTAGGTGAAGCACCCAAAAATATCT
Organism: Marsdenia floribunda; assembly: GCA_035583425.1. Taxonomy (NCBI): domain Eukaryota; kingdom Viridiplantae; phylum Streptophyta; class Magnoliopsida; order Gentianales; family Apocynaceae; genus Marsdenia; species Marsdenia floribunda. Next base: position 6,873,199 of record JAXGGT010000131.1, on the reverse strand, counting down.
TAAAGGGGGATTTTTAGGCTGCTTTTTGATGTAATAAAAAGATCATACGATTTAAGATGTTTTTGCTTCAAGGGCAAAAATGTAAAATTGGTGTAGTTAGCACCAGTGAGTGAACTACTCACTGATTTAAGGTAAACCATTCCTCGTTTGAAATCATGATATAATAGCCTTACCTTGATGAAATGCCCAGTTCCATCAAACGGCTAAGAACATGATTTTACTTGGACAACAAGTACCCATGGCCTATAACTTACTGTGAAGAATGACCCAACACATAGACCATTACTTGTCATACTTGGACCTTTAAATGCGCAATAATATAAGGAGCAAACTAAATTAAATAAATAACTTTTTTAGTACAATATAATCATTCAAAATACATAGTACGTATTTGAGGGCATACATTCCAACAAGAATGATGCCCAACATTCGGTTATTAGATGAACTCCTTCACGAGAAGGAGAAGAGTCAAAGGGCTGATTGGCCAAGTCTTTCAAATCCCTAGCTATTACAAGATATTGAAAATCTTTCTAAAGCCAAAAAAGAACATTAACAAATGTTTCTTTTTAGATTTGCCTTTCAGAGATGCAGTAGAAGCGCTTGATGTAGACTTATCAGATGTATGTACCTGATCAGTTTTGATGAGGACTCTGAGGAAATTCTAAAATTTCTCCAGTTTGCCTCTTCTGCTAAGTATCTATTTTGTTTTCTTCTTGAGGATGCTTGGAGGAGTCTAATAAGTGCTCTGTCAATAGAAGGTTTCTTGCGAGCTTTGGAGGGCGTGTTCTTGCTTCGATGTTTTAAATTCATAGCAACAAGATTAGAATATTCATCATACTTCTTGGCATCCTCAGAAACTGGCACAAGAGGATTGGTTTTAATTTTATTTAAGTGTTCCTGCCTGCTATGCTTCTTCTTATTTCAATGTGCTTCCAATTTTGCCACACTCTTTTTGAAAGATAAGAGGAATAAATAATAGTTACAAAAGATGCATGGTAAATTCCAAAAGAATAGTTAAAAAAGAAGATGAAATCTACCAATTGTAGTTTGAAAAACTAGTGAATTCTCATTACTGCACTCTGGACATTTAAAAGAGAAAATCTATTTGGATGAAGGGTCCACATTTAGTATTCTTCATTCTCTTCAAAACCCAATACCTTTTTCCTTTCAACAACATCTCCAATTCACGCCATTCCAAGGTTTCTTTACTTAACAAAGCATTGGTGGAATAGATTTTCTTCAGTCTTTGGATCATCGCATAAAGCCTTTTTCACAACATCAAAGAATTTTTTTTAATCAAAGGTAGAAATTTTTAGTTTTGATCTAAGGGGTTTCCAAGGCCTATGTTTGTTAGTCAGACTATGAAATGGAAAACCAGTATTGGATTCTACTAGAACCCAATTACCTCTCTTGTTAAATTTATTGAGAAGAGAATCAAAGAGGGTGACTACATTTTTCCAAGGTCTCATGGAAAAAGTATGGTCAAACATATAGAGTGAAGAAAAGAACTTCCTTATTAAAGTTTTAGAGATTTTTTTCTCCTAATCTCCTAGAAAGAATAATGGATGATATTATATAACAAATTGCGTTAGAATGTACATACGCAGCTTATGCTCATATGAATATAAGGAAATCAATGAAGTTGGGATCCTAGGGGCCCGGAGCTGAAGTTCAACATCAAAATAAGAAAGAGGAATTGGAATGTGTTTGGTGGACATAGAAGTAATAGAGTAAAAAAGTGCAAGTTCTAAAGTTGGATTCATCTATATGACAACCAACTCGAAGTGTAACCAATTCAGTAGGGTCCATTACATTTTGAATAAAAGGAAAAGAGCCAAAGAAAGGTCTAGGGGAACTGTTCTTGGGAGATCATTTACAAAAAGACCAGTGGCAACAACTTTGGGGTTAGCAATAGGAGCAACAGTAATTTCTAGTTCATTTAATCTAACATTCTTTGACGTGTCATTTTCCACCCCTTTTGGATCTTTAATATTCAAAAAGGGTTTTTTGTTTATTCTTATGTTGTTTTTTGAGGGAGAAGGGGGGGTTGAGAAGTTTAAGAATGAATAATCTCCGTTGGATCTCACATATCAAATATAAATCTATTTTGACTGATTGCAGATCTTTGATGACTACCCTAGCTCAAGTGGAGATCAAGCACATCCACAGGAATGGAAATCAAGTGGCAGACAAACTAGTAGCACAGGGCAGAATGATGCCACACTAAACCCTACAATAGCTACATCAAGTGCCTGATCAAACCCACCAGGCTTTTTTGCTGGACGGAATGTAGGTCCACTAGCCCAAAAAGAAACTCAACATTCAACCACTGAGTCCCAAATCCGAATGATTAAACAAATGCAGCCCATTGCCAATACAGGACTTGACCAGATCTTTTTACTCGATCTCAAGATCTTATTGTCATATCTTATGTACTTTTTCGAATACTCTAAAACTTGTTGTGTCAAGATAGCCTTCTGGTTAAAAGGCAGTGTGGATCTACTGGACATAACTGTTTTTGTAACCCCCATCTTTAACCCTTCTAATATAATATAAATTTCTCTTTTTTGACCAAATATATATAAAGTTATCATTTAATCCCTCATCCTATGTTAATTTTTTTATTCAAATTTTATTTAAGTTTGAATTTTTGCAACTTGACTATTACCTATATTAATTGAACACATGGAAGGATTTTTTTTCTTTTTCTTTTTCTTTCTTTAACATTTTCAGCATTCCAATGGACTAAACTGACACAAATATATTTACATGGACTAGATCCAGAATTTACTTACTTTTAGGAATTGTATAATAAAATTGAGTCAACATTTTGGTAAGTGAAGAGAATTCAATTAAAAATTTATAATTTCTTGACTCGACGATAAAGATTTAAAAGATTAAATGATTTATACAATCTTTTGACAAGAATACGATTCAGGATGCAAAATATCAAGCCTTCCAAGAAGTGAATTACAATTTAAACTAAGCACTGGTGTAAGCTGTAAGCACACTTATATGTTTTATGAACATGAATAAAATTCAAAAGAGAGATAGGACAAGTTTATGATGTGTTAACTTCATTTTGTATTCTTGATTCTGTCAAGTTGCTCTTGGACTTTTTCAAACTGAAAATGAAAGGAAAAACTACAACTACAACTATATATATATATATATATATATGCTTGCATAAGCATGTATATCATCAGTAAAAATATTAAATTCCAATTACATTTCATGTTTTTTAATTGGTTATTAACATCCCATGTGCACAGATTCAGATAAAACTCTTTTGCTTAACTTGATTTCTTCTTCGTCTCTAATATTTCTCAATATAGATATATAGCCACAAACAGTTGTTGCACTATACACGTTGTATGCCATAGCTTTAATTCCTAGGTTTTATTCTCTCTCCCTTTATGGCTTCTCTCTCATAGCTCATATTATCTCTCTCCATGTCACATGACGTTCTGCTGGTGAAAACAACAGATTAAATCAGTTGAAGTTCAGTATTTTTCATCAGAAATGATGGATACTCATGAAAGTGTAGGAAACAGCAGCAAACATAGAATTGACCAAGAAAAGTCCCAGGATTCATCGGGATCTACAGGCCAACAACAACGTACTAGGATCCAACAGCTTCTGCACGATCATCATTTTGTACGGAAAGCTCTTAGGATTCTGATGATTTTTGTTGCTTTCGCTCTTGCTGGCCTTGTTCTTTATCATTCAGCGCAAAATTTACAGAATTTCCCAGGCTCATTCTATAACCTGTTATCCTCTTCTGATAAAGCTTCCCCAGTAAGTCAAAAATCCTTTCTTTTTTTTCTTCTTCTTTCTTTTCTCTCTCCTGTTTTGTGAAAATTTTTTGTCGATGTTTAGACATTCACTAATCCTTACTTAACAACCCCTGTATTTCTATTACTAATGTTTCCTTCCATGATCTACTTTCGAAGTTATTCTTGTTTTTCATGAAAACTAAGAATCAAGAACTTTCACTTACAGATTTCCGCGAAGCCATTTCTCCTAATATTTAACAATTTAAAAATAAATAAATAAATAAATAATCCCTTTTGGATCTGGATCTTTAATCTTCAAAAAAAAAAAAGGTTTTTTCCTTTATTCTTATGATGTTTGGGGCGGTGGAGGGAGGGTTGAGAAGTTTAAGAATGAATAATACAATGGAAAATTTGATTAGACATTTGCTTGCAGGCTGGCTGGCCTTCTTTTTGGTCCATTCCCTTCTTTATTATAAAGAAAAAAACAGTTCTCTTAATTTATTCCAAGAATAGCATATTCCTCTCTTTGAGATAGTTTTGGATAATTGCTCAAAAATGAGATATAGAAAAGTATTGAAAGAGACGTAATCACCAAAAAAGACTATATATATGTCTAGGAAAGTCCATTCTGGTGTCCTAACTTTCTATTGGCTAACCCATACAATCCCATTGTGTCAACAAGCACAAGCAGGAGAAAACATTCAAAAAGGACATTGGGGCCATCAGGATCATCTTACAACAATTGTTAATCAAAATCTTGCACGTCATTATGTTTTAATAAAAATTATTTTTATTGTATTAAATTTTTTGGGTCAAAATTTATATTTGAAACATTTCAATTAACATATTGCATCAAATAAGATTTGAATTTTATAGTATTGAAAATGTAAAGTGTGTGTGTGTGTGTGTTTCTTTTTTTTTCTTTTAAATTTGGTAGAAGGACGAAAGATTAGAGTTGAAAAGAGTAGTGAAAGAAGCAGCTATGAAGGACAAAACAGTGATAATAACAACGTTAAATGAAGCATGGGCAGCTCCGAATTCCATATTTGAGTTATTTCTTGAAAGTTTCAGAATCGGGAATGGGACGGAATGGTTAGTGAATCATTTGGTGGTAGTGGCGTTGGATCAAAAAGCATATGTATTGTGCTTGAAAATGCATCCTCATTGTTATGCTCTCAGAACTGATGATGGCTTTGATTTCTCTGGTGAGGCATATTTTATGGCTCCAGATTACTTGAAGATGATGTGGAGAAGAATTGATTTCCTGCGTTCTGTTCTTGACATGGGTTACAATTTTATTTTTACGGTACGCCTTTTTTCCTTCCCACCCGTCTTTCTCTCTCTCTCTCTCTCTCTATATATATATATAGATATTTATTTGAGCCAATTAATTAATTCATCATAGTTTATAATCAAAATAATTATTTTTAATGACCAATACAATGTTGGAATTCGTCGCCCACCATTGCAATTCAATTTAAATTATGAATTTGGAAATATAAATTATTTACTTTTTGAATTATTTCATTCAGCTTGTTTAGTCCCAATTCATTATTTTTGATTAATTTTGTTCCTCAACTATTTATTAATCTTGAGATTTAGTTTCTAATAAATTACCAGAAAATTGACTTATTTAGTCCTTCAAATAGTTTTTTTTCATCCGGTATAGTTTCAAATTTTTTACTTTTCATTAATTTTATCCCGGAACTAGTATTAGTATTCGAATTTGGTACATTTTGTAAATTTTCAAATAAGTTTATGTTAAAATAATTTTCTAATTAAAAAAAAAAAAAAAAAGAAAAGAAAAACTCCCAAAAAAAAAATTCTTACTCTTTCCAATTCTCCATTAGATACAATTAAAATCAAGAGAAAGTTTGTTATTACCAAATGAAAATAAAAGAGAGGGAAATTTGGAGAAATTTTTGTGAATTTCCCTTTTTACCCTTAAATTTTTTTTTTTTTATTAAAGTATATTTTAATTGAATAACTTGTTATGAAATTTATAAAAGGACCAAATCAAAACATAAATGCATAATTCAAAAATGAAATTAGTAAAAATTAAACAACCGATACTAAACAAATTGAATAAAAATAATTTAGAGAGTAAACAGGTCAAATTTCCATAAGAATTTATTTATAATATTTCATAGCCAGTTTAATTAGTTGAATTTAAAAAAAAATTAAATTTTTTTTATCTCTAACGTGACTTGACTCGATCCTAAGTAAAACTGCTATCAATTGAGTTTAATTAATTGAACTCTTAATAATTTTAGTTTTACATTTTAGTTTTCCTCTTTAATATATATATATATATATATTGAAAGGACTCTTAACGAATATGTAAATAAATTAATGAAAGAAAATAAATAATTTAATACATATTATAAAATTATATATATATATATATATTAATTTATTATTAAAATTTGTTTACCATTATATAAACTATTAAAAACTAAAATTAAATAATAAATAGGAAAAAATTAAAATTAGATAATTAATACATGATAAGTATTTCTAGGGGATTTATGTACAAAACTTTTAATCTAACATAAATAATTACTTGACTTATATATCACTTTTTTTCTCATTACTAGTTAATGGATAATTACATAACCAAGATATTCTCTATTAACTTGACATTTTGATATTTCTTTTAGTTTAATCAACATCAACAAATGATTCGAAAATTATTTTACAATATTTATATATTAAATATATTAAATTTAGCTTTATATGTTATAAGTATTTAAATTTTTATTTATTTAACCCTTGCATTTAAATGTGTTAGACATTTAAATATAAATTAGACATTTTAAGAATAAAAAAAGAAGATTGGTGTGTTTAGTCTATAATCTATTTATGTTTGGCAATTTTGATTTTTAATTTTTCTTTTCTATTTTTTTAGTTCTCTAACTTTTTATTTGTTGCATGTTTAGTCATTTTTTACCTAAAATAGTAAAATTTTATTAACTTTTATATATTATTTTTTCTATTTGAAGTAAAATAGAATCAAACATGAAATAAATAAAAAGATCAAGGACCAAAAAAAAAAGATTAAGGATCAAAGTTGTCAAATGTTAATATTTTAGGGACTAAACTTGTCAATGTTTCAATAAAAAAAAAATTATGAAAAAACAAAATAATAGGATAATTTTTTAAAATTTTGATTGCTCCAAAATCCTTTTTTCCCCAAACAAATCAATCCCTTATCTAATTTGATTGTCTAAATTGATCATTTCAACCAATAATTAACAAATTCTGATCAAATTTTTTGCATGTGTCATGCACATAAACATTAAAAAGAAATAGTATATTATTAACAAACCTATATTTATCAAGGCTTCTTCAATTATTTTTATAAAGTTTTAGAATTTTGTCATATGAGATAACACCCCTTGAGATTGAATGACCTAAACATGGACAAAATTGAAATGAAATGGTCATTCTGTCCCTTAATAATTAGTACCCAATAAATACAAAATTTTTGGCTAATATTTATTAAAAAATTAGCTAAGAGATCAATTTGTTTGGAGGGGGAAAAAAAAAAGTTTAGGACCAACTCAGATAATCAAAAATTGTTAAGGAACTAAATTGACAATTATCCAAAATTATGATTTTTCCTTTTTCCCATATGCATTCAGCTTCTTGTCAATCACTGAAGCAGTGTTTCATTTCCTTGTCCACATTATTTAAATTTCAGCCAAAAATGATCCAATTTTATGTACTTCCTCATCAATGGCAAAAATTAACCCTATGTTCTCCACGTACATACATCAGGATGCAGATATCATGTGGTTCAGAGATCCATTCCCACGTTTTATTCCGGAAACTGACTTCCAAATTGCATGCGATTATTTTCATGGCAACCCATATGACTTAAACAACGCACCAAACGGAGGCTTCACCTACGTGAAATCCAACAACAAAACAAAAGAGTTTTACAAATTCTGGTACAATTCGAGAGAAAAATACCCTGGAAAACATGATCAGGATGTGCTTAACAGTATCAAATATGATCCCTTCCTCACTAAGATTGAATTGCAGATTACGTTCTTGGACACTGCTTATTTCGGTGGATTTTGTCAGCCAAGTAAAGACTTGAACAGGGTTTGTACCATGCATGCCAATTGCTGTGTTGGTTTAGATAACAAAGTTCATGATCTTAAAATTATGCTTGATGATTGGAGAAAATACATTTCAAACACCTCTCACGTTTCATCCTCCTGGTCCGTACCACAGCTTTGCGGGTAAATTTCAATTTTTTTTTTTTCTTTTTTCTTTCTTTTAATTTATTTATTTAATTTTGAAAAAAAAAAAAAATTGGAATGGTTATTGAATTTAGTTATAAGCATTTAAAGTTTTGGTATACTTAAATATTTTGCTTTGATATTTTATATCCTAAATAAATTATATTTTAGTAGTCATGGCCATTATAGACAAAAAATAGTATAAGTAAAAGTAATAGATGTCTGGATATTATCCTCCTCATGCCCTTGCTTAGGCCCTTTAAATTTTTCATTCAAAAGAATTAGAAGCACCAAATTTTAAGTTATTTAGGATTAAAAAATAAAAATAAAATATTTTAGACTATATTTATTAATCTCTCATTGCATATAGATATATATATATATATAATGAGCAATGTATGGATGTGATAGAGAAAATAGTGTCCAATAATTAATTATGAGTATAACTTAGATCTATAGCTCATAAAATTGGATCATGACAAAATTATTCTACTTTTATTACAATTTTACATCCAAATAGTTTTATTTTAAATTTATGTTTTGAAAACTAATAACTTTATTCATATGTGTATGCTAATGTTTATTATCTATACTGTATTCTGTTCTCAGGGCGGCGTCTTTCAACTCTCGTCATCCATCCAACAAAAATGAAGGCCACTAATAGCCAGTGTTCTTGAAAATTACCACCCACCCCCCCGGGAATTCAGGAGACAAGTATATTCCAATGCAAAATTAATATATAGAGACTTTCTATTTTGTTCACTCGATTATTAGTGAATTTAATTTCAAATATTTACTTTATTTGTATCTTTAGTCTTATATTTATTCCTTTTCTTTTGTTTTAGGTCTCTAATATATAATATATTAATAACTCAAATCTTTTTAATGAAAAATATGTGAGTTATATTAGAGACTTAATATACCAAAAAAGAACTTGAATCATTAATATATTTATATGTCAGAAATATACTAAAAAAATAAATTTAGGACCAAGGATATAAATAAAGTAAATGTATGGAACTGAAATCACTAATAATTCTTTGTTACCTAGTTCTATACAAACAAGTTTCTTGTATGAAAAACAAAAACAAACAGAAAACCATGAAAAAGAAAAAAAGAAAAGATAAATTAATGGTTTCTATTCTTCTGTTGATTCTGAACTTGATTTTGATTCAAATGTCTGGTGATTGAATCCATTGCTTGATATATTATTGACTTATGAGGTTGATCAGACTTGTATTAATTTTGAACGCTTCAGTAGGTCTGTCAACAGTTTAGTCGGGTGCAGAACTACTAGTTTTAATTGTATGCAAATTTGTACCATATCCAATACTTGATGAGTCT
>JAXGGT010000131.1:6829759-6862948 GCA_035583425.1 Marsdenia floribunda | reverse complement strand
AAGGTTAGGCATGGTCACTTGAACTCTCTACCTGTCAACTCCCTTGTGGCTCACAACAAAAATTCTGTTCCTAGGGGGCCTAGCACTGTGGTCTCCCAAGTCACTGGGGCATCAATTCAGGCCTCTAACAAGGTCTCTGCAATGGTTACCGAACCCACCACCACTACCACAACAAACACAACCTTCAAGGAGCGAGGTCAAGAGAGGGAGAATGATAATTTGTCAAAGAACACTCCCCCCTCCCCAAGAAATAGGCCATCATTCTAACTGCTACTATGGCCTTTATAGGTTTTATGGGACCTCAATCTCTTCCTCCTCTTAACTCCTTGGTTCTTGCTTCTAATTCTTCAACTGTCTTGTTGCCAGCTCCCTCCACTAAGTGTCCTTGAAGATGAGGGGCAATCTTGCTAGACTTCTAATTGGCTTCACCTTGGCTTTGAGCTTCAAACGTTTATCTCCGACCTCCGGAACTTAGGGAAGGAAATTGAGAAGTTTGCTCTTGCCCTAACATGGATCAACTTCTCCAACCTTTTCATTGCTACTTATCTTGGGTTGGCCTCGTATCTCGGTGTGCTGACCCTAAGCTCTTCGAGGACCATAGATAGATGGAGACTAAAGAGCTCACCAACAAGGCCATGTCTCTACTCTCTCGCATAGCTTTTCTTGACTTCGCCTCTTTTTTGTTTTTTTTTTTTACAAAGTCACATCCTCTATTCAGTTTTCTTCTTATCACCTTCAAATTAGCTAAATTGTTTGGAAGGCCGACGAAAATCGTGCCCAAGCACTGGCTTATGAGAAGAAGGTTAAGATGCCCAAAGAGAAGTTGAAGGTACCTAAGGACAGGTGGATTGTGTCTACAAGAAGAGGGACAGCAAGGAGGTTAGGGTGGCCATATTAGAGGCCAACTTGTAATGAACTTCCACTAAAGGAAGCCAGTTCAAGAAAATGGTAGAGGATATTTCACTTAAACGTGATGCTATCAAGGTGAAGATTAAGGGGTTGAAGGAGGTGCTAGTGTGCTTGAGGTTAGCCAACTCCTTGTTTAATGAAGACAAGGGCAACCTGGAGGACTTGGTAGGCTACTATCAATCTACCAAGTTCCGGGGCCACCTTACTGATGAATTTAGGGCCTCCTTCGAGAAGTGGATTGAGGGCCACAGTACCAATGTACCACTGAGGGATTAGGTCGTGGAACACCTGCAGACAGAAGTGAAGATGTTGGGCCTTTTATGCCACAGTCTGATTTAGCTGCGACATTTTCTATAATGTCGCCCTAAGCCAGCTGAGGATGGAATAAGATCGTGGTACGAGCGACTACAATAGGTAAGGATGTTGAGCTTTAAGGGAACTACTAATCCAGAACTTGCAGAGAAGTGGCTCAGGGATTTAGAGAAGGGCTTTGGAATTGAATATTTAATACTTTTAGATTTGTTTAGTTTTTAATAAGTTTGAGATTATACCCCTAATTCTCTTTTGACTGTTTGGGAGATTGTAGAATTTTCTTAAAATTTCCTTTGGATCTTATTTTAAAGGATTTGGATTTGGTTGTTTTCTTTTTATTTTGGGAATGTTATTTGTGTTTTTAGTTCAAATAGAGACCTTGCACTCTTTGAGAAAACTTTGAAGGTACGGTCGTGTTATTTCCGGATTTCGGAGCGTGACATGAATCCCACACAATGTAAATAATTTAAGGACCAATTTAGACAAAAAAAATTAAATTAGGAACCAATTTCACCAAAGAGCCATGGTTTGGGGACTATTTATGACAATTTGCCATAAATAAAAAGAATTTCATATTAATTTATAACTTTGAGAGATTGGTGAATTTAGTTCGATACTTCTAAAAATTTTGGTATATTTGATTTTAAATATTTTATTTTGATATTTAAGATCCTAAATAGATTAAATTTTTGTCCTTTTGGTCTTTTTAGACGAAAAAGGGCCTAACGAAGGGCATGAGTACAGTAATTTTCTAATATTTATTTTCTTTATTTAATTATTTTTAATCTAAAAAGACCAAAACTACTAAAACATAATTTATTTAGAATCTAAAATATTAAAATAGGGCCAAAAATTTTAAATGTTTATAAGTAAATTTCCAATTTTCCTTTTAATTTTAGGAAGTATTATTTATATTTTTGATTTATCAGTTTTTTTTTAATTTAAAATAATAAAATTTAAGTTTAAATGAAACATATTTCTAAAAGATAAAGCGAAGCAAAAATTTTGTAACTTTGGGCTCATTTTTTTTTTCTTCTTATTTTTTTTAAGACAAAAAGTTTCTAATAATTTTGTTACAAATAAAAAAATAAAAGATAAAAATATTTTTTTATTATAAAATTTGCTAATAACTATCACTAAAATGGTAATTATATGTTTGGGACAATAATAGGTATCAATAAATTGTATATTTTAATAACATATATTTTTGTTACAAGTCATTAATAACAAAGTGACAAAATTTTTTGGATTACAACAAATGAAAAAAAAAAAATTATTAGTAACAAGAACAATTTCGACATCCTAATATTAGTACCAGTGAAACAAAATTTGCTAATAATAGTGACTACAAAATTAATTTTGCTTTTGTTACAATATTAATTGGGGTCAACAAATTATCTATTCAGAAACATATATTTTTGTTACAATAAATTCAAATATGAGAAAAAAAATAACATGATTACCAAAATAAGATAAAATTTATTAATAATAATGACTTTAGTAGTAATTTTACTTTAATGACAATAATAAGTAGGTGCTAACAAGTTTCACATTTAGTAATGTAACTTTTCGTCACAAGTAATTAATAACGAAGCAAAAAATATATATATTTTGGTTGCAAAAAAATGTAACTTCTTGTGTGCTTGCTGCCTGTGCGGCTAAGGGCTTTCTTGAATGTCATATTACTGCCTTTGGTGGAAGGACCCAACAAGTGGTTTGTTTGACATTTTCCTTTCACTCTATAATTGTACATGAAGCGTTGTGTATAAAGTTCTGGCAGGAATACCTTAGGTAGTTCATTTTGGCAACTTTTCTTTTCTCCAATTTTTTGAATCTTGGTTGGCAAGTCGTTGTGGTTTTTACCACTGTTTTTGGTCTGCCAATTTCAGCACTGGTTTGTTTGGGACTTTCAGGGTGCTCACAACATGTTTGATGATTGGTCATTTTTCTCCATGTGTTCCTTGCCTACCTTGCTTGCACGGTCTTGGTGTTGGCATTTATTCTCCTTGTTCTCTGCTTCATTTAGATTGTTGTTGGCTGTCTTTGGCGAGGTTCTTGCTTGATTCTAGTAGCTTTGTGGCTGGTAATTAACTATCTTGTTTTCTGGACAGTTTGTTGTTGCTTTGAGCAGCTTTTTGTGCCTGAAATTTTCTCGATTTTACCTTGTTTCTGCGTGTTTTTGTTTTTGGTTGTGTGCTGTGCTTGGCCATCTTTTGTGGGCTCTTTTTTCACACTCGAACTGCCTAGTTTTCTGGACAGGATTGGCCTTTTTTCTTTCCCATGTTCAAGCAAGGTTTAGCCTGAATCTTTCCAGTTTTTTTGGCCTTCCCTATTGCCATTTTTCTGGTTTGGTCATGCTTTTACTGTTGAACCTAGACAGTTTTCCCCCTGTTTTTTTTTTTTCCTTTTCCCTCTCTTCCTGCAATATTTATGGTCAATTTTTTTTCTTGCTGCTTGTGGGGTTCAGGACTGGCTGAACTGGCCAGTATTTATGTGGGCTGTCCAGAATTTTTCTGGACAGTTTTTGAGTGTTTCTGTGGCCTTTTGGACTGTTGTTTCTGGTTGTGAGTTCCTGGTTATTGTGCAGTCTGGTGGCTATTTTTTTCCCCTATTTTTCTTTGTGCTGGTTATGCTGTCTTGTTGTTCTAGTCTATCAGAGCTGCATATTCAAAAAATTATCCAAATTTGATACTTTGGATGGCCAATGGCAATCAGTAAGTGGAAATTGTTGCTATACATGCTGTTGTGATGAGTTGCTCTTCATTCTAACTTATTCATGTACCGATCCAGATTCAATTACCTTTCTCTTCATTGAGGCCTATTTTTCAAGCACGAATAGCATCTGATGCAGCTCCATTTGATGCAAGTCAAATTGTCTCAATCCAGGCATGCAATTTTATAATTCCTTATTTCTCTGTTGGTACCATTGTCATATTTTATGTTGACTGTAAATCAAAATATACAGCTTATGTTTAGCAAGTTTGAGTATGATGGTAAACTCAATCCAACTTTCAAAGAAGGTCCCTTTCAACTTCCAGTGGTATATTTTGTATTATTTATGCTTGCTGATTTACGTTTGCAGATCCTATTGCTTGTGATACTTTGAACAATTAAGTTTTATTTTTGCAGAACTTAATTGTGACTTTTGTTAATTGTTCATTAGATTTGTGCATGTAAGCTTTGCTGGGGTTACTAGGCCTGAAAGACCGGGACTTGATTTGAGCAAACAACCCCCTGTGAGAAAGTTGTCTAAATCAATTTCAGCTTAACAGCCTTGGCATGGATTGAGAAAACTGTTACAATTGTGCTAAATCTTTTGAGACCCTATCTAACTTGCATTTCAGAGTTATCCTTGATGTTTCAGTGCACATAATGATCACCCATGCACACAGCTCTATATTATCTTTATTTTCTCCTCTTCAGTTTTATATATATATATGATGTGTGTGTATGTATCTGCCTATAATTACTTAGTAAGAATGTCATATTTTAACTTGATTTTATTTTTGTGTTTTCTTAGAGGGTGTGTGGGTGGGGGCTGGGGTGGGAAGGGAGGGGAGCGGGGGATTCTTTCCTATTTATATAACATGCATGCAAAGCATGGTTAGCACCACTAAGAAACAAATTTCTCCCAGTTGTCTATCTTGTAATTTGAAATTTGTAACTCTTAAAAGGAAATTTACAGATTCGCACGTAAGCTTTCCTTTTCTTCTTTAATTGGATTTCTGACTCCTCTTTCTCCCATATCCTGAATTAATCTGATATCCCATTTAATTTCAACTAACCATTTTATACTTACAACTTAATTAGAGATCTGATATGCCATTTATTTTTTGTTGAGTCTCTTATTTGTTGAGTCTCTTATTCTACTTTTCTTGGTTGTACTTGATGTCATTTTAATTTTTGTTGACAAATATGGGTAAAAGACTAGTAAAGTTTTGGTTCGTGATTGGCTTTTGGAATCATTATATATGTGTATATATATGTAGATATGTAGATATATAGTTATGTAGAAATATATATATATGGATATATATAGATATAGATATATTTAGATATATAGATATATATAGATGATCTTATTGTTTTTTCTTTTTTTTTTAATGAGAGAATATATTTTAATTTTATTATGTTGATTATTAATGTCAATTGTTGATTTTTTGAGATTATATAAAAGTTTTTATTCATTATTTATGGGTTAAATTTAGTATTAATTAAGTTTTATTATTAATTATTATTTAATTTATGAATATTAATTTTATTTTAATTTAATTAAAATAAAAAATGTATATTTAGAATGAAAATAATGGTCAATTATTATTGTTTTTAATATATCTAAATTTTTAATTAAATTTTAATTCAAATTTTAATTTTTTTTTATAAAAAAATAATAAAATTGGCGGCTCCCAGTCGTCATTTCTGCTCATTTTATTTTTTTTAATTTCCAATTAATTTTTTTTTTAAAAAAAGTAAAAATCGGAGACAGTGGCGACCCTCAAAAACAGCGGCTTTCCCAACCATCGTATTTGGTATATGTATATATTTTTTAATTTATTTTTTATGACGATTTGACCAATTATTTTTAAGTATCGTATTTGAGCAAAAACAACGGTTTTGTAGTTACCGTTTATTAGAAACGACGTGATTTTAAATTACGGTCAAAAAATTGCCGTTGAACCACCGTTTTAAGCAAAAATGACAGCAAAGTAGCCAAAAAGGAGCCAAAAATGACGGTTCTCTAACCGCTGTTTTTGCCGAGTATCTTGTAATGTTTTAAATGTTCATATGCAAAACATAGATGAAAAATAAGATCGAACAAAAGCTAAATTTATGAAAGTTTCAAGTGTCACCCATATAATTTACCCTTATTTAAATAATGTAATCACTATTTTTTTTTTTTTTTTTTTTGTTACTATTATTGTTGAACTCATAATTGTGCATATGACAATTACAATAACACTACTAACAAAAATTTCCTAGCAAATGTTATTCTTTTATTTATTTATTTATTTATTTGTTTATTTATTTATTTATTTTGGCATTATAATTGACATATCAAAACAAATTAGTAGTGATAGCATATTAGTCTCACATAGATAAGTAATAAAAATATTGTGATCACACAAACAACCACAAGTGGTCATTGAACTAGAACTGCATGGATTGATATATGGTTGTTGTCTGATCACAATTGTATAGGGTGGTTGTTTGCATGTTGTTCTGGGGTGGTTTTGGGCATGTTGAATGACCCCCTGGACTATGTTGTTTGTAGACGTCATGGAGTAGACAATTTGTGTGTTATTTTCGTTGATCTTGTTTATGTCAACTGTATAGGTAGGATGCGTAATATTAGGGTTAGATAAAACCATTGTTGAAGTAATATTTGTAGTAGATTAGGTTGATTATATCAAAGGCCATAGAAATCGATGGACATGATGGACATGATGGGAGCAATGCAAGATGGTGCACAACCTGAACTAGTATGACGTAGGGATACGAAGAGTAGGGCTTACAAAAGGTAAGGGTAGGATTTTTGTAGTCTGTATAGCAAATGAAATGTGATGCCCCACCCCCCATATAAATATGTATGAATTTGTCATGAAATATAATAATAGACCTTGTTAATTAGAGATATCTTTTTTGGTACAATAAAAACAGTACCAAGAAATTGACCATAAGTGTCGTTATCACACCACGTCATGTCTAATTTTAGATGAGATGAAGCAAGTGATAGTTCAATTGTTTGGGCAATTACAAATGGCATGAGAACTGCAAATTGATTTGTTGCAATTGAGGAAGCTTTATTGGCAATCTGATTACTTGTTTAGTTACTTGAGGTTAAGAGGGAGTTGTTTGAGTTGAATTGTTAATAATTTTTATTTCAAAAAAAAAATGTTATAAATCAAAAACATTAATTTTAAGTATACTGACACGTTAATTTTATTAGTATCTTATCTCTAAATTGCAACTTTGTGATTACCAACATATTAACCAATGCAACCGTTAATGAAAAATTTCATTAAATGAAACTTAATGTATATACAATATTTCAAAATTTACAACTTTTTTCCATCTCTATGGCCGTGGTTTGACATATCTGGCCAAACTCACTCTTCACTAGCTACTGGGAGCATTCTCTGCAATTAAACTGGCCTACTACCAAAATGGAAAATAGGTAACATGAAAAACTGAAAGGGGCAAAAGAATTTTCACTATTGAGTCAAAATCATTTACCTGACCAGAAATATATACAATCTGTACAAGATTTGCAGCTCTGAATCAACTGGTGCTACCTTCACCATGAGCTGGCTAAAAAGTTTTGATAATAATGCTCCAGACAGCAGCCCAAGAAAAGATGAGAATCTTGTCAATCCTCACCCATTGAACTTTGCTAAGAACTGGCTCAGATCATATTCTTCAGTATACTGCGATTGATCCCAGAGTTCCTCCAAGTCACCAAGGATGGCCTTCAACCCCTTATTTCCTCCAGGTAATTTATTTTCTCCATCAAAGTTCTCTGTAGGACGCTTTGACAAACTACCACCCTGAATATTACCCTTGCAGAGTTAAAAAACACAGAAATAGAACATATGCTAGATATTAAACGCTGTCAGTTAAATCATTCTGTAAAAAACACATTCAAGTTGAGATCACACATTTTTTGACTTGTTTAAAATAAGTTACTCTTGTTAAAAAGGCCAACAGATTTGTCATAGTCTATCATGCAAACTAGCCACCCACCCATACTTATATAGTATTTGAATGTGAGCAAGATTCGGAATTCACCATGCTTAGCATTGAAACACCAAAGTAAAACTCTAAATGCAAGAGCTCTCTAAAAGTCCTAACACAATATTATATTTGAATCTTTCCGTTCATTGTAAGGTGGAAAAGGGGAATTCTACAGAAATTATCCAATCTCTGGAGATTTTATGTTACCTAAAGCTTAATCCTGAATTTGAAGTATTTAATCTTTTGTAAATGAAAAATATTGATGCTTTGTGTGTCCTCTGAAATGTGGCAAATACAGTTCTGTTCAGACTTAACTGTGCCTGCTTTATTCTGGAATGTCCAAACTAAGTTCACTTCCGTAAAATATACGAAGTTTTCATCTAATATTCCCCTAATAACCTCCCATAAGGATTCATATCCCACTAACACACATAATCTCACAACTACTAAAGCGGTAACTTAATATGGTCAAAAGCTCTCAGTTTTTCTTTCCCCCATTTGTAATGACCATTTTTGTCAGGGTGAGCTAGACAATTAAATAAATGGGTCATAGTCATTGATTGTGTATCAAGCCTGCCAGTCATTGGAATCAAGATGAACTGATACGATAAGAATCTGAACAGAATGGAATAGTAAGTACAAAAGCCCAGAGTGCTGATTTTACTTTTACCTTTCGACTTTCCACTGAAGTAAATAAATCAAGTAACTGGTCAGTATTCATTGTTTTTAGACTAGCATTATCTGCATTGATGACAGCATTGGCTACAGATACTTTGAACCTCTGTAGGCTCATAACTTTTTCTTCCAAGGTGCCTCGCATAATGAGACGATGAACATTGACCACTTTCCGCTGGCCCAACCTGTGTGCTCTATCCATTGCCTGCAAGAGTTAATACAGGAGATATGTTTCTGTCACATGATTTTGACAAATATATAACTCAGTAAAGCCAAGATTATAATTATCAGCTTCTGGAAGACGAGTAATTTGAAGATAACTATCATATGCAAATGCCTTCATTATAGATGAGCCTCATTTCCCTGCAACTCCCATGCAGATTGAATTGCAAAATTATTTTTCTTTATTCCTTTTCCATTTTTTTTAAATATTTATTTTTCTTGTTGGGGGGAGGTTTGGGAGAGAGGAGATCACTTTGTCGGTTGATTCCTCCAGCAACGAGATCAGATCTTCAGACAATAAATTAATGCTTAAGACCAACCAAGTTAAGCATGTTTTATGCCACAAAATCCTTCCAGAAATAACAAAGAATATAGAATTTTAATCTCTTCTTATCAGATTTCCGTATGCCCATCTAACAAGGGAGAGAAAGGCAGAAAGAGCTCTAATATGCCATAATAAGTAAAATTATAAGATATACTGAAATGAGTAAACAGTAAACCTATATTAACAAACTTAGGCCAGTCAACCCCAAAACAATATCATGATGAATCTTTCAAACACTTGAATTAAACTCTGGCAAACCAGCAAAGGCTGATTCAGCTTGATCAACTCATATATTGAATTATATAAAATGATATTATTGTGCATGAATACTAACAATATAGAAATGTTAATTTACATTTCTTCTAATTAATAACTTTCAAGTATCAATAAGAAAGTATGATAAAATTTGTACCTGTTGATCACGCATGGGATTCCAATCATGTTCCATGAATACAAGAGTATCTGCAGACGTCAGGTTCAGTCCCAGCCCACCAACTGCAGGAATTAAGATAAAATATATAAAATATACATAATTGTAAAAACAAAATGGAAAAAATAAATGGGAAGAAAAAACAAACAGAAAGCATAAGTATCAAAAACCATGGCATACCATGCGTTGTAAGAAGCAAAGCATCTATGGTAGGATCTGAATTGAATGTTTTCACAATCTCAAAACGCTTCTCTGGTTCAACTGAGCCATCCAGCCGCAAGTATGTAATACTGTTTCAAAGACAGCATCAACTGATTAAACAAAGAATACATTCAAACAAAAAAATTCGGTATCAGACCATCCCGTATCCTCACACAGACAAACAGGGTACCCTCGTCACCCACTTAAATATTAGACTGTTTGGACTAAAGATCAATCTCAGAACAGCATGGGAATTTACAGACAACATGTCACCCTCAGGGTTTTCTCAACTGAATATGCAGCTGATCAGTCACAGAAAGTATACAAGCTTTCCAGTAGGATCCATCTGCGTCACAAATAGTTTAATTGCGATGTCCAAATATTTAGGCACTGAGAGTATCCAAATATTTATCTATAGGCATAAAAATTGTGATGTCCTCCACAAATAGTTTAATTCGGTAAAATAGTTTCATCACAATATTGGCTTTTCCTAGTACGATTTGCTTTGGCTTTTAACCA
The DNA here is from genome assembly GCA_035583425.1 of Marsdenia floribunda. Lineage (NCBI taxonomy): Eukaryota > Viridiplantae > Streptophyta > Magnoliopsida > Gentianales > Apocynaceae > Marsdenia > Marsdenia floribunda. The sequence goes on along the minus strand of JAXGGT010000131.1, from coordinate 6,852,623 downwards.
ACTGACTATATCCTTTTCTGCACAAATATCCAGTTAAGCAAAATGATGGTAAAATGCTACAAATTAGAGTCCAGGTGCCTCCCTGGCCTACGCTGCTCCCTTTCCCCTCCCATTATTCTGAGCAATAAAGTGTGCACAAGTCTCAGGGAATCTAAGGGAATCCTGTAGCAATCACTAGAAAATGAGATCCTTGGCCAGAAGGTAGGTAGGATTAGTGTATATATAGAAGAACAAAGAATTTACTTAAATGGAGGAAAGAGGATAACATTAAGTACAGTTATTAACAATTTCCAGTGTGCCGAGATGCCAGTATAAACAAGAAAACTTACTTCCTCATATGAACATGAAACAAGTCTCTCTCAATGATGTCCAAAAAGGCCTGCATGAGTAGGCATAGTTAAATACCAGAAGAAAGCAGACAGTTCTGACATTGCAGACCAGTTATTCTTTTCCCCTCAGTAATTAATATAGTTGAAAGGCATTGTAACAATTACTTTATGCTGGGCAAATATCAGAACTCTATGCTGTCCAACCCCAAGGGTACCTTCAGAATTTGAGGCTTCAACTCCTATGCCACACTCTTCCAGGATCTCTTGGAGAGCTATAAGTTTAGGAGAATGGTGTAGATTATGGAGGTCAGAGATAATATTGGAATTACCAGGGAAGATTTCTGACATAAGAGGTGAGACTGCTTCTGGACTTTTCCCTCCAAGTACAAGCAATGGGTGACTGCATAACTTTAGCAAGTATTGAAGTGCCTGAAAAAAATTTGAGTGAGCACAGATAAGGTATGGTTAATGTAATGAAAAGGTCAAAAATACCTTTGCACTTACCTGGAAAACATGAGTTGATGCTTTGGGTGATGCATTTAGTTCATTCACATTGACCATACTTGATATCTCTTGTTTTGCGTGTGATCCAGAAAATTTCTGGTAAAGTTTTAGCTGGACAGGGCTCAGGTCACAATATCTATCTTGAATAATCTTTTCAGGTAGATCAGACAAGACTTCATCTTTTGTTCGGCGTAGGAGAAATGGCATTACCTGTCAAAGAAAAAACCATTAAGAGAAACATCATAATATTTATTTGAAGAGAGATATTGGTCTAGTACACATGGGAAAACTATCACAACTAATGATAACCTGCTTATGCAAAGCTTCCATGGCAAGAGCCCCTGCTTCAGCATCCCTTGCTGAACATTTTGGATCTCTAGCAGCTACAAGTGGCTTACCATAAGTGGCTTGGAACTGTCAAAGATATGGAAAGAAATGAAAAAAAAAAAAAAATCAATCATACTCTTACAAAATGAGCATGAGAAATAATACTGTAAATCCTCTAAACTAACCAAGAGTTGCAGTAAAAGATGCGTGAATCCACAAGTAAATGAAAATTTCATAATCATATAGCCTTAGTGATAGGAAAATCCAGATAAAAATTTAATTTGTCCATAATTCCTTGCCAAGCCAGGAATCTTAACATACAAGAGACACGTACATGTAAAGGGCTCAAATACTCACTGTTAAGAACCTCAGATGATCCTTAATGCCAGTCTATTATTGATAGAGTTCAGAAGAATTAAATGAATTAAAAGTAGAAATAAGCAAAACCCTATTCATCAAATATACAACCAAAGTTAAGTTCTCACAAAATCCAACAAGAATATGTGATAACAGAAACCAAATCTTTTGAGATCTATATAATAGAGTTTATTATTCCATTTGTTATTCTTTTTTCCGCTTACCACCCAACATACTTTCACACACTTCAGAAAATACAAAAATTTATTTAACTTTTAGGTAAAAGGACTGAAACAGCCATTCAATTAAATGGAGTAAATAAATTTTGGTTAGCTTTAGTTAGAAGGGTATAGAATAGTTAAGAAAAAGATAATAAATGTTGGATTGATGGCAAGCAAAAGAAACATAGATATCTACCAAGTAAAAGAAAAATGGAGGGGGTATTTGTATATAGGAACATTTCTACATCTGTTGTAAAACAAATGCTTTTTGTATCATCTTAATGGACTTAAGTTCGCATTGAAATTATTCAGCAGCCAGGGTTAACATAATTTAAAGCTCCATCAAGAGATATGAGATCCAGAAAGAGGATCTTATATTCTATGTTATATAAAATTAAATGATGAATCAACCAATACCTCCTCAGTAAATGAATCCCTAGTATACCCAGATATGGAAATAAGAAGAATAGCAGAAGGTTTCCAACAACCAATTTCTTAGACAAAAACATAAAAATTATTGCCATAGACACTAGAAGAATGAAATTTAAAAATTACTGAGAACTAAAACATACTTGTCTCTCAGTTCCAAGGAATCCTGGCATAAGAAAGTCTAAAAGAGACCACAGATCCAGAACATTGTTCTGCAATTTCAGGTAAACAAGTCAGTTAAATTCCACGATTTGATAAAATTGCAAAGAAGCATGCCTGCTGACAAACCTGAATTGGTGTTCCGCTCAAGATGAGGCGATGCTGAGACTTCAATTGTTTGACAGCACAAGTAACTTTAGACTTTGAGTTCTTTATAATATGTCCCTCATCCAGGATACAGTAATTCCAGAAAAGCTGCTTGAGATGATCAATATCTTTGCGCACAACATCATATGAGGTCACTATAACATTATGTTTACAAAATTGAGACCGCAAAGCAGTACGGTCTTGGGCAGAGCCAACATACTGCTGTGTGGTCAAAAGAGAAGCATCAATGAACTTCTCTATTTCATACACCCAGTGACCAACAAGTGTTGATGGGCATACTATTAGTGATGGAGGAAGATCAAAAGTATTATTTGCCACAGTGTGCTCTGCTATGTCGGATGCTACAATTGCTGATGCTTGAAGAGTCTTGCCAAGTCCCATATCATCACACAAGATCCCATGAAGGTTAAAGCGCTTTAAAAATGCCAGCCAATTTATACCTTCTTGTTGATACCTACAAGCACCAAAACAGTTAAGTATATTCCTTCTGATTAACAAAGCAGAAATATATAAAGAGGATGTTATACTGTAATTGTGCAGAGGCAGTGCATAAGAAAAGAAACAGAAATCCATTATACCACACATGGACATTATTTTTCTTCTTTCACATGCAAGGCTTTTACAATGCATTAGAGATATACTTAAGATGGGGTTATTATATTATGCAAAGGCACAGCTGTTTAAAAATAAATAAATAAATAGAAGTTAAAAAGGGGGAAAAAATAAATGAAATTCATATAACACATGGCATTAGGCTTTCACAAAGCATACGATTCCAAAAATCTAGACAAATGGTAGAAAAATTATCAGAGAAAGTTACGGATGATATTCAGAGCCCAAAAATTCATTTGACAAAAAAGATTGGAAGATGCAAGAAATAAACCAACTAGAATCTAGTTTATGCTTAGAATCTGTGCACATCTTTGTGTTTCATTGTCTGTCAGAAGTATTATCATTGGAGGCAAAACATAGGGGTCCTCATAGTATGTTCTAATCACAGAAAGGATAAACTACTTTATAGATACCAAGTCAATGATAACCTTTTAGATTGCATCTAGGTACTAAATATTCCCAAATGGGACCGCGCACAGTCTTCTTCTTTTCTAGCATGTTCTAGTCCAACTAAACAACACATTCTAACTATTGTGTATCAGAAATACTAACCTTCGTAGGATGCAAAACAAATTCATTTTTTCACAGAAGAATTTAAACATCTAAAAGTACCTAAACCTTGAAAAGTTGTTATCAACACTACCAATGCATAAAAATGTCAGGCATACCTCCGTAGTGTTACTTTTAGTTCAGTGGCAAGCTTGTAATCATCAATGTGCGAGTTGTCAACAAGCTGCTCCAAAAATTTGGCATCTTCTTTGTTCCTCGATAAGCGTTCACTAAGGTTAGCAGGTAGGGAAACACCACGTGCAAGTGGAAGAAGAGGCACAAGGGCAGCAAAACTGCGTGTAACACTCTGTCTCACTGAAGGATCACAGTCACTCATACACCTCAATAGGGGAACCAGCAATAAAGGGGCATAAATGACCAGCTCAACCCCAAGTCCCTGAACAAGCAAGCTAACAAGCATGCCAGCTCCTTGTCTAGCATGTACGGAAGACATATCCCCCAACATGGGAATGACATTTTCAATTACAGCGCCCATAATGTCCCCTGTCATTGACTTGGCCATTGTTGTGACACATCTTGAAGCAGCTAATCTAACGGCAATGTGAGGATGACGAACACATTTGAATATACAAGGGAGAAGTGCAAGTAGTTTTGGTCTTAATGTCTCATCCAGCATAGGTGCAACAGATCTGACTACCTGCATTATTAGGAAACTGTTTGAAATACAAAAGCAGAATAGGAAATAGATAAACCTCAATATCTGGGAAATCTTCATTAAAAATCTGTGACAGACAAGGCCACTCTATTTGCTTCAAACAAATTAAATACAAGTGACTGTGTTAAGTCTACTTCTTAACAAGTTTCTCAATCAAAATTAAGCAAATGAAGTCCAAAAACTACTGCAAGTATATTGGTTTTATTGCGCACAATAGTTCTAATGTTGCTACAACAGAGTAGCAAATCATAAAATGGGAAAGCATATACCTGGATATTGTTTATCAATATCTGAGGATCCTTGATAGAATCAATGGTTTCACTGATAAGTCTTTCCTCTTCAGAAGTAAGACCTTCAAGATTACCAGGCTTAAGGACTTCCGCAAGACAATCCCAAAGCCTAGGGAGACTGTGAAACAATGAACCTCCAAATTTCTGACACAAATACTTTAATGCAAGTTCTGCTCCACGCCTGCTGATAAAGCCCTCAACTCTTGATCGGTCTTCACCTGGTGCAAGCATATGAACTTTTGATTTCTGTCTACCACCACTACTTCCAGAGGACAAGAGCTCCTGCTCTTCAATTGTGTCAATAGAACTCAAGACTGCAGCTTGCGGTGTCTCAGTAGGATCCATGCATGTCAAACTACAAAGGTTTTTTATTAGTTTCTCATTTGGTCCAGGCTTGCGTGTAATGCAGCTGCAGATGAGTTCTGCAAGGGCTTCAGCAGCCTTTCCTTGCAATATCTCTTCCTTCAGAAGTAAATGAGGTACAAATTAGGATCAATATCAGATTCTTTGTTTTAAAGAAAACTTGATGCCTTACAACCTTACCTGCTCCCTTTTAATGGAAGCCATAAGAGGTAAGATAATAGGGTTCAGTTTTGACGGAAGCTCCGACATCCAAACAACTGCTGCTGCCTCCAAAGCAGAGACAGTAACATGCAAATTCCCCTAAAGATTACTCAAATCATTAACAAGTAAAAATATAAAAATACGGGAAAAAAAGGAGGAAAACAGAATTGGTAAGGTTCTGCTAGTACAAACACATGACCTGACTCAATACTGATTGTTGTTGTAGTGTTTAGCTCAAGGAAGCTACTCAAAAGGACCAATCTAGTGAATCTTGAATTTAACATAACAAGCCAGGGAGCCTAGTAAACCAGTCAAATCTTTTAGTTTATCCTTTACCACCACCACCCCCCCCCCCTGTACATCAAAATTTCATTTCAATATTTATTGAGCCATTTTCTTGAGTGCAGGTATTTTCTCTTCGATACAAACTGAGTTCTAATAACAAGTCTGTTTAGTGAATCAGGCTCAAGCTTAAGGCTAGAAGTGCATCACGTCAGCTTGGCATAGTTTGCCCTAACTATGTCTCCTACGTACCTGAACACATTTGAGATACCCAGATGTTGTAAGGAGTCTTTGCCTTAACGACTCTAATTCATCAAAAATATTTCGTTCAGTAGACTCTTGGCTGCTGGTGTCATTAGACACTAGAGATGGAAGTTTTGACGCAAAAGTAATTGCGTCATCTGCAGTCAAATTTTCCATGTCCATCTTGCTAGACGACAACAGCTCTTGAAACATACCACATGCCTCAGCAGTGTGGTGCAATTGAGAAGCTTCATTCCGCATTTTAACATATGTTCTTGAAAGTTCAGAATAAGGAAGACCTGAATCTTTTGTGGGGAATGCAGGATTAGTACAAGCTAACAGTTCTAACAACCAATTCCTAAAATTACTTGCAATATCAAAAGCAACTCTCCCAGAAGTAGAAGGGTCCTTCCATTTCAACTCCTTGAACCATGATATGAGAACCATGGAAGCCACCTGATATTCAATAAAAACCACGAGAAAAGCAGAAATTCAGTATTTTTCTTCCTTGGGATGGAAAGCAGAAAAATAACTCCAAAAGAAGTGGTTAAAGTTATATTGGTTTTAAAATAATGATTTATACCTGCCGTTGGACACCAGACAACGAGTTTAATGCCTTCCATAGTGGATCAATGACAAATCCCAAGTTAGCCACATACAACTTAGAAGCTAAAATGCCCAAGGAAGATGCTGTAATAACTCTTGTATGTGTGACTGAAATATCCACATCAGCACCAACTACAAGCCTAGCAGGAATGGTGGAAATATCTGTATTTCTTTCCTGTGAAATAGCAGTTTCAGCAACATGCACAGCTATGTTTTGATCAATATCATTTTCAAGCTTCACAGCTCTCATCTTAGCAGCTGCTTTGAAGTGACTTTTGCGAGGAAGGGCAACAGGCCAAAACATTTTGGTGGCATCCAATGGTGAGCCATATGAAGTAGTTGCCAATTCTAGCCAAGAAGAGAAGTATGGTTCTACAGCGCCTATCAATTCATCCATTGGGCACTATAAATCAAAAGGGAAGTAGATGAGCATCAGGAAAGGAGCTAATAAGGTCAGGACACAACTTAACAACTAACCAAATCATGTGAATTAGAATAAAGGTAGACATCAGGAACACAACGTTATTCAGAATAATGTATGAATATCAAAAGAAAAAGAAGAAACAAACAAACAAACAAACAAAACAAAAACTAAATTGCTTGAGTTTCGCAATTCAAGTTAAACCTTAAAAAAGCTCATTTGGAACCAAATCATCATAGAATACATAGCAAGGCAGGGTAGAAAAGCCAAATTGCATTTTTAAGAAGCCAGTAGTAGATTAAGTGAAGAAATGTAAGCCCATAATTTGACTTCACCCATAATAAAGGATCATTAAACTTAAAAATACTAGCACAATATGCACAAAGTTAAAAGCTGTTGTTATGAATAAGGAGGACAAGAACTACTCTAAAAATTAAACCACCAAAAAATAAATAAATAAATAACAGAGACGTTAAGTTTCCTTTTGTAGAACTGCATAATATAGAATAATAGCTTAAGTATACAGGGAAGGATTGAAACAATTCTAACATAAACTACCTTATTAATACTAATGCATCTGATCACAAACTACAAATAACCTTGTCCAGATTAAGTAGAAAGGATATTTACAAAATTCTTCCTTGATCTATTCTCCCTAGAATCCTGAATGTGTCTCTTTATATCCAACAATAAGGCTCATCAGGTAAAGTATATGGGTCTTCAAGTTCAACGCAACGAATCCAACAGTAAAATATCCAAATCCTTTCTGGCACCTTCCAAAATAACATCCAGTTCATCAATGGATGTCTTAATGTGGATTACATACTAGATATTAAAAGTCTGATACGGTTCCATTACTCTTCTTTTAATAGGTGAAGCTTTAGCGCAGATAATTATTCCCCCAGCTTAATGAATAAATATAATCTCACTAAAATCATCAAGCTATGTAAGTCTAGAGCATTTAGTACAAAAATGAAAACGAGAAATAAATCAGAAATATATAATATCACATTTCATTAATTATCTTCTTACAAAGAGTTACTAAGCATATTTCTTATGTCTATATCACTGATACAAGATCTCAATCAACAGAATGCTCTTACCTTCAAGTTGCTTGGAAATAAAGAGAAGAATGGCGATTCCATTCAAAAAGCTCTAAGATGAGCATCTTACTATTCTGAATAAACACAGAGAATTGACTTATTATGCAAGAAAAACTAGCCTGTGTTGCACGTAGATGCAAACACAAAATGGTGGAAAGGAGGATTTTGTTAGAATATTTTGAGGCCCAATCTAACTTCTCCCTATGATCCTGAGTTACTTTATAAGATAGAAGAGATGTGTCAAATACCATAGATACTCAAACATAAAAGTGAAGGAACCAAGTAAGACCTGAAGGAGGAGCTTCCATACTCTCTCTGAGCACTGCAATATTTCATCATTTGATTCTAATAGCAAATTCTGGAAAACTATCCTCAGTGTATCACCTAGAATAAAAGAAGGCCAAAAAGAAGTTGATGACACAGAAATGCTCCTCTTGATTCCAGCTTCTAGCAAGCGCTCCTGCAAATTAAATCAAATGAGAATATATTAATCAAAATGAGATACACCTGAAAGAAAGCATCAAAGAAAATACAGATTCTCTATTAAATCTTCAAAACCACATAAACAGCTTAACATACTAAAGATAAGACAAAGATATAAGAGAGAGGATCATACCAAAGTGCGAATGGCTGAATAACGTACTGAAGTGATACTATGTCTCATAAATGGCCATAACCTCGGTGCCAATGTTGATAATATGTATGGATTACCAAGAGCATTTATTGCCTCTCCCTGATCATCAACATGGCCAATTTCATTGAGATCAAACTCCTGTTTCTCACAGGATATAATGCCACCTTGTGCCTTTGGAATCAATTGCTCCTGAGAATATATCTCTGCCAACAGATTCATTACACTGCAACGTAAATAAGCTATCATCAATAGATATACACACGCACACACATGTATGCAGACGATATATTAAATAATTATTGAATAGTATTTCGAAAATCACATGGTGGAAGGCACTGAAAGGGAAATTTAATCATGAATTAAATGTAACATCTGAACAAAGTTAATAGTAAATGACTGAAAAGCAAGTAACTATACTGTTGAAACTGAAAATTCAGATAGACCAAAATTTTAAGAGAACGTCTTGAAACAAGCAAGGATGAATCATACTGTTTTCAATAAATACCTGCTAGTGGATGGGCTCAAATCATCCAGATCAAGTAAAATATCCCAAAGTAGCATAACTATAGAATGCAAAATTTGACTCTTTAGAGAAACAATAGAGGCTGCAGTTGGTATTAGAGCATCTGCAGCCACAGCTCTTACATCATCATCAGGATCCTCTAGCCCAGCTTTACATGCAGGGAGGACATGGTCAAGTAAATCATGAAGCATCTCCTGGACATCAACATGAGAATTGTATTAGGTGAAAAGAAGCAGACAAAAAAAATCAGCTGCATGAAGTCATGGAACTCTTTAAACTTTCTTCAACATGCCCCTGACATAAGAGAAGAACATGAAGAACAAAAACCACTGGAGAGAGACAGAAAAGGAAAAAAATTGGGGGGGAGGGGAGGGGGGGAAATGTAGATACTAAAAGATGAAAGCATAGCTTGCCAATTCCATATTCACTGATGGGTTTGAAAACAGAGAGAAACAACACAATTCATTGCATAAAATTAATAAGATGCTACAATATTATTCTTGAATTGAAAGGAAGTGCACCTCAAATGTCCCAGAAAAATCTCACATATAGCAAAAACTAAGCAGATATTAATCAAGTTCCGATGAGCCAAAAGTACGTATTAAGATAGGCGAATTCCAACTCCACCACCATCCCACTGAGTCCCAATTTTCTTGCAAACAATACCAAAACAAAGGGAAGGGAAAAAGGAAGCAGTAGGAGAATAGAAAAAGGAGTTAATGAAGAACATCTCCTAGCTGCATAGTAAATCAACTAGTAGCATTTCAAACATTTAGGGAAAAATCCCGGATATACTAAAACCATTCAGAACTTTTGCATTATTAAAAGGTTGGATCTTGCACTCCCGTCCTTAGAAATGCACTGGTTACATGACCAATTTTAAGGGCACACTTGTCTTTAAACACTTGTTGACTTTTCATAAAGAAATTGACCACAGTACATAAAAATAATGAGAGCATGAATGAAGTATTTCCTCATTCTAAAGCCCCCTTCTTCTGCAATTCCCTGCCAACCATTCAATTTCCATTAAATCTTCATGATTTAGATGATCCACATCTCCAACCAACATAATCTCCAACTCATCTAGGGGATTGCTATTCCTCAAATTCAAAGATTAATTCCTGAAGCAAGATGGCATATCTTAGAGATTATCCCACCTTGCAGGAATCACTTACTGTAGTTACAAATTGAACTATCACTTAATGATTTTTAGCATTTTGAACCATTAGTACAAAGAAGAATACAGGGGAGACATGAAGACTGAAAGATCCTGTCTTGGATTCAATACAAAGATGTGAATTGGATTTAAACAACTAAGGAGGACGCAGTACAAATTTAAAAAACAATGAAGATTCCTATGGTGAGAGATTCTTGCTGCTACTTACTGCATTTGTACATCTGGGGCAGAAATTTTTCCCCTCAAGAGGGTGGGGCTGGAGGGCAGAAGTTTTTGGGTTCATTTCACTGTCCAGGTATGCCTCTTGAACAACAATAATACCAACAATATTTCATCTCTAATCATTGTTATTTGAAAATTACAGCGGGTCAATGAAAATTTATCCACCATCAGTATGACACCTTTCTCTTTGAAACCTCTCTCAATCCATCTTCTGATTAATGGTGGTTAATAAAAATTATCCACCATTGCTTCCAGCACTCTCTTCTCCTTCCCACTTCTAGTCTTCAACTTCTTAATAAAGATCTGCTTCTACTTTTGACAGGTGCATCTTTTTCCTCAAATAGAAGCATTAGGGTTTTAATTTTGAAAATAGTTATACTTTGGGGAGAGAGATGATAGAGATGACTATAAGAGACGTTAGGGATAGCGTTGATAATTCTGTAATTTAAGTATCAATAGGGAGAAGGAAAGATCGTGAAGGGGGAAGAATCCCAGCAATAACCTTCATACTTTTATCTAATTTAGTTAAATCCTATGAAAACCCAAAAACTATTTAAAGACAAAAAGTTTCTTTGAAATTGATTTTGTGACTGGTACATGTCTAACAAAAATATGAAAATTAATTAATGGGGAATAAGGACACAAAACAAAAGGAAAGCACTCAGATTTCCTAATTATTATGGTGCAAAGGGTGGACGATTTTCATTCAAGTGTTTTTCACATAGTTCAAGACTAGATACTTTTCCTTTTTAAGTTATAATGCAAAAGAGCAATATCTTCAATAAGGTTTGTTACCAAAGTTAGAAATGAAATCAGAATGTTAGACAGACGAATTGAAATCTCTTTCTTGTTATCAAGACGCAAAAAACAGAAACATCAAATCAATTTTGAATCTATCATCTATTTATACATCACTAGAAAAACTAATATGCAAGGCCATACAAAAACACATCTATAGAATATAATACAGGAATTACCAGTTTTGTGCAACATGATATAAAAGTCATGACATATCACATCAGTTACAAAACAAATATAAAAAGGACCGGGAAGGCAAAGAAAAGAGAGGGAAGAAAAAACCTGCCGCACAGCTACCAAGTATTTGATACCCAAAAGACTTCCATGGCGGATTTCCCACTCTGATCTACGCTGAAGAAACAGAAGTGCCAATTAAAATAGAAGAACAATTAAATAGCTTTAACAAATTATGTCCCATCACAGTAACACAATCCACTGGATATTTACCTGCATCTGGAGCAGGATATTTAATGTCTCATGGACTAAAATGGGATCCACGTACTTGAGCACAGCACCTAAAGCTTGAGCACAGGTTTCACGTACGGGTGCAACAACCTGATCAGACACATAGTCCCCGAAACTGCAGAGGGACCATTATTCAAGACAGGAGAAAATATTAGCAGGCAGAAAAAACAAATGAGGTGAAATGTAGTATATAAACAAAAGAGCCATTATCTTAACAGAAGAGTATAGAGAAAACTTTAAGAATTATGAACAAACATGCATGATAAAAGGAAGCAGTGCATTAGACTAGAACATTACTTCCTCCTTCACCTTCACTATAGAAATGACTAGACCATTTCAAACTAACTAGACTTTTGCTTGCACAATTATTTTCTGTAATTCAGTTGGTCAGGAGGAACAAAAACAGCTCAATTATATGACCATCAAGTCGAAAGTTCAAAATGCTGAATGGCTACTTATTTCATTATGTAGTAATGCTCCAAATATTTTGGCTACGACAGTTCAAATCATGACTTCTATTTGATAAAGATGATTTCCAGTTTCTCACCACTTGACTGTGTGTGCTTAGAAACGTACTCTATTCAATTTACAATTAGCAAACTGTCATTTTATAATGGGGTAGAAAAGGAAGAACAGGAAGAATAATTACTAGCACCCAGTAGTTGAACAAAATCATACCGATCCAATGACAAGACACACAAGAAACGAATTGCACAATCTTGCAGAAATTCAGAATTTGTAAGCCAAGAATGTCTAGCCAGTTTAACCAAGTTCATCAGCTCGGGACTTTCAGGAAGAATTTTTAGAATATCCATCTTTTCTGAGAAACCTTTTTCCTCAGAATAAACCTTTGACTCAGCTCTGTCATAATTCAGGTTCCATGCACTACTAAGATGACATTCAGGCTCCACCTCCCCCTTGACAGAACTAATACTAACTTCACCATTTGCCTGTCCAGCAGGAAGACTCCATCCAGTATCTTCAACATTTATATGAACATGAAGGTTATCATCTTCACCAGAAGATATCACTGCATCCATCAGTTCAGGTGATGAATCTTCAAACTTTGGTCTCTTCAGTGCTGGTCCAGGCTCATCAGAGATGATTTGCATATTCAGATCTATCCCTCTTTCTCTTTTAGCTTTGTTTTCTTCAACGTTATCCTTCAAATTAGGGACTAATGTGCCACTACAGCTCAAGTCAGGCACAAGAACCCCAGCACTAGCACCTTGATGGGTTAATATCTCCCTCAAAGCCATAACACTGCCATGACGGACCTCCCAGACTGAAAAGAAATAATCATAAAAGCAGTTATTTCCATTTTAGTAAGTGTGAATAAATTATCTATCAGTTTAAAGAAACCATATAAATGGTGATTAGTTTGAAAGAAACATACAAACAGTGAATTAGTCAAGTTTCATAGCCATTTACCAGGATCAAACATATCTAGGAGGAGTTGTTCAACAAAGCTTTGAAAAGGCCAAACCCCATCGCCATCACTATCAAAACTATCTTCATCAGAAACAGTATCTGTGAATTGCTGCAGTAAATGCTGATTTAGACGGGCATTTTAATTATCAGAAATGGAAAAGTGGGCACTATGCATCCACAGACCATTTTTACCTCAGACAAGATATTATATTAAAATAAACACAAAATGAAATAATACAAATGAACAGCTGCAGTACACTCTGGTCTAACAGTATGAACTTCAGACTTAGAATATCATGCAGTTAGAGAAACCCATATAAAATATGGAATAACTTGCACTTACGCCTCAAACTTGGTTTTTGTTTAAGTATTTTCAAAGTTTCTTTGTTCTTAAAACAAAAGAAAAATCTTGCACATACTGAAGGAGGAGGAAAGGCATACCAAGGGCACAAGAAACAGCATGTAACCAACATATTTAACACCACCTAGGAGAAAGTAATGTAAACTTCAATAAAGCCATCTAGAACAAAGTCCATAGCTGCAATTGCATAAAAGAATTCTTTCTTCTAGGGAAAGCATTCATGGTGACTAAAAGCAACTTACAATAAGTCTACTCGTGTTCAGACTTAATTTCTTTTATTGCATCTAAAGAGTTGGGGGACTTAGTTCTTTCTGTGTAGAAAACAATAGGACCTTTACTCATTAGTTGTACTCAAATCAAATATGGTATTCTAGCTGTGAAGTTGAGGATCAAGTTTTCATATCAAACTTCTTCTTACAGTCATATGAGAACCATGTTATAAGCCCCACTCACGGATCATGTAAAGGTCAATTTACAACAAGTTGACCTTCCTCGTGGATAATTTTGCTCTTACTGCTATTCTTTCCTCTTCGTAAGGAGCCCAAGATTACTAAAAGGATTTTAGGCTCTAAAGGGAGAGAACACCTACTAGCTCAAGAAGAAGGAGCTATTGATACCTCAAGAAGAATAGATGAGTTAGAGAAATAAATCTGTCTTAAAGCTTCAAGAATTCTACATAGAAATGCATCAAAAAAAAAAAAAAAAAAGAATCCTACTTAGAAAGTTCCTAGTATGCATCCCTGGCAAACCAGTTCTTTGGAGGACTTTGTCATAAATAACTTAGTAATATCCCCTTTTTGGGCAATGAATCAATTGAAATTGACAAAACTGGTAGTTTGTTAGAAGTCACGTGAAACCACTTTTTTCTTCTCCATGAAGGAAGATCCAGTAATGCTTATTCCAATATTCATGAATACCCTTCCATTGAACAACAGAAGAAAAACAAATCTCAAGTCTATGGGCTCTTAAGCTAATCATTGGTTAAGAAAGAAACATCAGGCTAGTTTTGCATTTAGCTAAATTTCCAAGTATTATTTTTCCAAATGCGTTTTCTGGTTTGCAATATTAAGCATCAGTTGTGAAATTTATTCCGAAAACTTGAAAGGGTTGGATACTCTCCATCAATTGGTAGTCATTTCTGTAACTATCTCTAGTGTGTTTCAATGATTGATTTTCTATGATTGAGTTGTACAATATAGCAAAGAATTATTAATAATTTGTTTAAAAAGAAAAGAAAAGAAAGCTTATAACTTCAACTCATGAATTATGTTTTAAACAAGTTGAATTTTCCTAAGCAGATCAAAATGAGCAGTAGAGTAACATCAATTAGGACTCTTCAAAACAAAGAAATGAAAATAAATAAATAAATTAAAAATTAAGACTCGAATGGATTTAAGTTAAGATATTTAAGATAATATACAAGATACATTTATATGCAAAGATGTTAGGATAGAAGATAGTAGCCCTATTAGAGTTACAACATATTTTACCTTATTTGAGTTAAATATGTCCGAGTAAGGGCCCTTTGGTGATATCAAATCTTGCTCCTGTGGCTGCACTTCAGAGTTTCCCTCCTTCAACCACCCTTTTGATTGGTCTTTAGAATTTATTTTTGCCTTGCGTTTTAAGAGATTGAGTTCCCTAGCACTTGGCCTCCTAGATTTTACAGTGGGAACCATGTTGGAAACAAACTGCCGAAAATTATTCATAGAATGCGTCGAGAAGTACTGAGGGGCAACCCCATTTCCAGGGGGATGATATCTCGTTACAAGAAGGTCCTCATCTCTTATCATATCATTAACATCCATGAACTGCTCACACATATCTAAACCTGTATATGGCAACATTAACCAGTTAGTACGCAAGATCTATGAATATCAAAGAAATATGTAATAATAGCATTCAATGATGAATGCTGATTAGTCTTGAGTATTTTTAAAATAGCAAGAGCCTTTTATATCTCAAACTCCATTCTACCAGTAGTCTTGACATGAATAAAATCTTTCATTAACAGTTTTTTGAACTCATAAAATTGTTAGATTTCAATACGCAGCTTGATCAGGTGAAGTGGATAAATCTTTGACCTCCCTGGGTTAGACTCTCACCCTTCAATTTAACAAGAGTATATTGCTCAATTGTTTCACATACTCTACAAGAAGCTACATTTCTACAAAAGTTTTAGCAAACCTTATGAAGGTAGGATGAGAAAGTTCCATGACATTGCTGCATTCATTTGATGCAATTTATGACATGGTGAAATGGGCTTACCCAAACGACGTCGAAGATTTTGTTTCTGCCGAGCCAATCTATCTTTTGCACTCTTACTATTGTCATTTGCGATATCATACTCCTACAGTGAAGCCAGAATAAGAGTTCAAGGTTGTACAGGATTATATATATATATTGCATTGGCCTGAATTTTCTAGAAATTATTGAAGACATCAAAATTGAAGTTTGCATGCATATATTTATATATGCATACATAAATAAAAGCAAAATATCGTAAATATATCAAAAAGGACTTGGCATACTCCTCCAATTTAAAGTTAAATGCTAACTTTTATATGTTCGAAAATCCAAAAATAAATGTCCACTTCCCTGAAATAAACATATTTTTCATCTAAAATTTCATAGATATACTCCTTAATTTAAGGGTTCGTGTCCCACTGGCATTAGATTTCAGATAACCAAAACAGAAGCTGATGAATAACTTCCTCCTAAAGTTCTATACTCAGGGAGAAATGGTAGTATCTTAATTCAGCAGTAACTTTTAAGTGTTTCCTTGCAAAAATTAAAATAAGATAAATGACATGTAGTTTTATCCATGATACTTTCTCCTAAAACAAATTTAAGAACAGGTTGAAGTTCATCTCTCCAGTATCACACTTTTTATATGCACAGGATAAAGTTGGAGATGGTCCGGTCCTTCTTTCATTTTTGGAAAATAATCTTTCTTTGGAGGTTTCTCTTCGTACAGCAGTTTCAAAAATATTCAGATTTCCCCATCTTCAAAGTCCTCAAGGCCCGCTTGTTTATACTTCAGATGATGGCAAATTTGTTAGATAGCATTCATCTCAAAATCTAGCAGGATGAATCCATTCATCAAAACTTCAAACTTCCTTTTAGACCCCCACATTAATAAATTCTAGATTTTTTAAATTAAGGGTTTCACCTGATGTAGTTCCCAGTACGATTAATATCAACCACTTGTTATGGATCAAATGGCCTTCAAAACATTCTTAGGGATTCTACTGAATCAAGAGTTGACATAAAGCAATGAATACTGAGGGAAGATAGCAACCATCATCTCAAAGTTTATCAATCTCGGGCATCATTATCATGGAATAACAATAGAAACTAATAATAAAAAGTTATAGAAAGGATACCTGTCCCCCAGATGCCAATAAAGCTCCAAACTCTAATACCTTGTTCAAATCAAAACTACAAAGATTGAAACGGCACAATAAAATTTAAGTCCTGTATCAAAAAATACCTAAGGGAGCCTAATCATTGAAAATTCACTTACAAGCCATTAACAATCATTTAGACTTCATTAAAAAATATATTAATACATAAAAGCAATATCAAGATTATGATTTGCTAAAAGTTAAGAATGGAACTGTCAAATTATAGGAGAAAAGAGAACCTCTTAAATGAAGTGCTCGCAGCAAGTTTAGGGTAACAACGAGACCATGTTACTACATCATCCACAGCAGCAGAAAGCCCAGACTCAGAAATCCTCATCTCAAGGCATGATTTTAAGTCAGTAAATGATGCATGTTTAACATTCTCAGCTATAGCACCAATGGCACGAGCTGCAGCAACCCTTGTATCCCACCTTTTACTACGGAGATATTGGGAAACCTAAAGCAACAACAGGACATGAAAAAATTGGACGAGTGTTACAAAACAGAAAACCTCACTTGTAAGATAGAGAAATGAGCAGAAGAATTCGAGCATATTCATATAAACCCAAGTAAAGTTCACTTGGATGAAGAATTTCCAGCCGACTCTTTAACTAGAGGTCTTCAAAGTGCCAATGGATAAAAACTAATAATTAGGGATGTTTTGGTGTACTCAAAAGAATCCCTCTAATACCAGATAAACAGCTCTATTAAGAATAAAGAGAAGCTAATTTCACAATCCCATACCAAAACTCCAACCCTTCCATAGTCTATTGGAACCATTTCATAGTGGCAAATACTGCTGAGAACAATGCTTCCAACTCATCTCCTTCAGTTCTACTCACAATTGGCTACCAAGGATTGAGGAAACTAAATACTAGCATTGTAAAAGATAACGCCAGCATAATCAAGAACATTTCTAAAATATTATCAGAAGAATCTAAAATTTAGTTAATGGAGTCTGACCTCTATGGCTTTATCCTTGATATAGTAAGTATTTAATAAAAAATACAAAAATAAATATAAACCTTTATGATATAAATATTTTAAACCTGAAATCTTTAAAGACCGGTTTTCATACCCCAAACACACAAATCAGAAATTATCAATATCCTTGTGACCTCGCAACCTGATGTTAAAGCCACAAAAATTGGCATAAAATAATCAAACCAGATGGCTAAGTAGTTTTCACAAAAATTTGTTGACGCAGGCTTCCTTTTCTGAAGACTTCACTGCCTTTCTTCTTTCCTCCTTTTCTCCATTCTTGTAGAGCATTATATTCGTTCTTGCACACTCTCATCCTTTCATATGAAACATCATACAAGTGGATGGGAAAAAGGCAAGAGATAAGAAGATTACGACCACTCAAAAGGCCTTGTCCACATTAATTTTCTTTTTTTTTTAAAAAAAAATTGGAAAGATAAGAAGTTTAAATTTTTTAGCTTTTGCACCTTCAGAAGGAAGCCCAGGGGTATTATGCAAAGGAAATTTAAGTATGGCTGCTTCACTTAGGTTGATTGACAATGCATTACATTCATTGAGATCAAAACTAACAATTATTTAACAACCAAAAAATGTTGAAACTTGCAGAAATGGCTTACAATCAGAATATAAATGTGATAAAGCAGAAACGGCATAAAAGAAAATACAAAAGGTGAAACTTTTCAGTCAGGTAAGTATACCTTACTCAACAGAGAGTTCAGGTCTTGAGGATGAGATTTTGCAATTTCCCCTATCTGCTTAGCTGCTGTAAACCTTGTTGCTTGGGTTGAGCCAGCTTAATTTATGTTAAAGAGACAGCATGAACAGAATGAAACAAAAAAAAAAAAATGACCAAATATAATATGCAAATGTGACTCTGCACGCACATACATTCCTAGCTTAACTACATTATATAACCACTAAAATACTACAGGAGATAAACCTGCAAGTCCAAAAAGTTACAGATAGTGAGAAAAGAAATAAGGGTCATATAATTTAGAACACCAAACTAAATACGGTTGGATTAAGAAAAGGATACTGTCTAGCAAAGTGAGGAGACGTTGAAGACGCGAAGATTGCTGCAGAGCCATATTGCCTTCTCCAAAAACTTAAGCTCGATCAAAAACTAAAAACTCATTCCCAAATCCAAAAGAATAACCGTTCAAGGACTATGACTCACAGTAATCCATCTTAACTCAATCACTAGAATGTTGACCATGCTGCCCGGCACATTCTATTCAAACCACCATATAGTACCTTTCACGCAACAAAACTAGAAAACTGCAACAAATAAAAATAATTAAAAAAAAAAAAAAAAAAAACATTATCTCACAAACAGTAAATAAGTGAAATAAAATTCCTCTTAATAAAACCCAGTTCAAAAAAAGGACACAGAACTCTGCAATAATTACATCGATATGAATCAAGAGGACCATAAAAGATCAAAATGTTCGCAAA
Organism: Marsdenia floribunda; assembly: GCA_035583425.1. Taxonomy (NCBI): domain Eukaryota; kingdom Viridiplantae; phylum Streptophyta; class Magnoliopsida; order Gentianales; family Apocynaceae; genus Marsdenia; species Marsdenia floribunda. The sequence continues at coordinate 6,833,329 of JAXGGT010000131.1, read as the reverse complement.
TGTTTCCTGAGACTAAATATGCATCAATCAAATTTCAAAAGTTCACTAAAGTAAGTAAAGCTCAAAGATATGTAAAACCAATTCAACACGAATTTCGGATCCATCTTCCTACATCGAGCAGAACAGTGATATTTTCTTTAAAAACCCAAAAATAAAAAAACAGAAAGGAATAAATAAATAAATAAAATATGTACTTAAATCATAGAAAAATCATACATTACACCAAAAAAAAAAAAAAAAAATTATATATATATAAACATATAACAGAGAGAAAGACAAGGAGAAATGATGGAACCAAAGGAGGGAAAGGAAAAAATACCTGGTGGTAATGCACGGCAGTTGGAAGAGAGCGAGGGTTTGGATTCTGATAACAGAGACGAGGAGGGGAGGGACTCGTATTTTTATAAAGATTTTGTAGCGACCCGGAAACGCAATCCGATGCCGATTCTTATCCGACCCGTTCCCGTATCCACGAGTGCCTTAGTTGACGTAATCAATGTCCTAAATGATATTTTTTTTCTCCTAAAAGAACATGAATTTTGACCTAATCAAATCTAAAGTGTAAAGTGTAATAGTGTAAGATATATATATATTGAATTTTAAATTCAATAAATGAAAATTTTAAGTATTAGGTGGTTCACCAAAATTACTTTCCAATAATTAAAATAATAGAAAAACTCTATAAAATTTTTATTTATGTTGAGATAATATTCAAATATTTTATATTTTATTGAATTAAAATTTACTATTATTTTAGAATTTAGTAAAAATTTTAGACCACAAATACATGTTAAATATACCTTATTAGATAATAAATAATAGTCACTGGAAAATAATCTCATCATTCCTATAATTTAACTAAATTATATTCTTCTCATTTTATTAAAAATATAACTATATAATAATTTTAATACTTTTGAATTTTAATTGAATATATAATATATCTTTCTCATTTTTATAATTTTGAGGATTAGATCGAACTGATTAGATTATCAATCAATCCCAAAATTCGTTCAATTTTTTAGAAAAATCGTTTTAAAAAATGCTAAAAATATTGAGTTAATTGGGATCGATCAATTAGACTCTGAATTGGTCAATACCTTTTAAATCGATCGAGTTGAGAGAATTTAAAATTTATAGTCAATCTGTAAAACTTTTAGGGTGTATTTGGATTGAAGTTTTTTTTGAGTTTACTATTTTTTTCAAGTTGAGTTGAGTGTATTGCGGAAAATAAGGAATAAGTTTGAGACAAGTGAAAAAGTTGTCTAGTAAGTGGGGTACAAAAATATTATATTTTATTTGTATAATAATGAGATAAATATTAGAGTATTGGTATAAATAATAATGTGATATATTCATTGAATATTTTGTTTTTAAAATGATTTGACAATTTCAATGAATATAAATATATAAATTTTAGGGACAATTCCAAAAAAGAACACTCGAATCCCTCTTACAAGTACAAAAAAAAAACAAATATATCATTTGGTCGACTAAATGCGATATTTAAAAGAATATAAAAAGATGTGACACAGTTCGTGTATATGTACATACTTGAAATAGTCAACCAATTTTTATATTATTTAGATTTTATAATGAAAAACTAAAAATAAAAATAGGAAAAATATGAGTCCAAATTCTATGTAAACTCATCACATGCAAACAGACTAACGAAAAAAGCTACATATGTTATATTATTGTCTATATCTATATTTATATCTATATCTTTTTTTTTTTTTAGTACAAGCGGAATCGAACCCGTAATTTACTAGGGGAAAGGGGGAATATCTATTATTATTATATATTTATATACATATTATTATATAGATAATATATATATAATTATATACATATTAATTTAATTGTTAATATTTATCTTATATTAAAATTATTATATTGTTTATAATTTTTATATTATATATAATTTTGTTACGGAAGGTTGACAATTCGTAAAGTTGTTTATAATAGAATAAATAAATATAAAAGCGGGTGGGAAGAGTACTAAAAAGAGAAAAAGAAGTGAAGAATATGAGAGAAGAAAGAAATAAAGAAATGTGGAGTTGTTGTCTCATCTTCTCTCAGAAGAAAGAAATAAAGAAATGTAGAGTTGTTGTCTCATCTTCTCTCTTCTCGTGAAAAGTGAAAACACACACAAAGTCAGTCTTATCTTCTCTTTCTTCTTTCCATTTTTTTTTTTTTTTTTGCTAAATGGACAAACAATGTTGTGTCAAGTGATGTCCAAACAAGTATACCTCATTTTTTTTGAGTTTGAGAGGAAAACTAAAAAAAAGTTTCAATCTAAATATACCCTTAGAATTTATAACCTTACATATAAAATATTAAAAAATTTAAGAGAAAAAAAAAAAAAAAAAACTAAAATCCTATCTTTTTCTTAAATTCACTTTGCATTGCACTACTCATCAAATCATCTTATCTTTGTAAGTTTTATTTATTTTTATTTATTTGATAATTCTCATTTTCATTTCTCATATATAATGCATTGATAATAAAAATACAAAAATAATAGATAAATAAATAAAAATTATGTGAGGTAGATAACTTAAAATAAACATATCATTATTATCTTTTGGCATTAGATGGTGGTTTGCCTAAATAAGAAGAGCAAAATTGTTTTGACTAGAATGCTTTAAGGAGAATTCGGACAAATTCTATATTGTAGTTTAAGGTGACTTAAATATTTGTTAACCAGAAAAGGGAAAAAAAAACAAAAATTCTATTGTGGACAATGATTTTTCGTCTGCAAAATTAAATTAGAATAATGTAAATATGAAATCAATTTAATAGAATATATTTCATTAATTTATAAATATGGGTTACAAATCTCTTATTTAATGTGCTGATTCTTTTTGTCAATGGATTCAAAGGCCCTTTGGGCTTAATTTCGATCGGTTAGAAAATATTGATTTGTATCTAATCTGTTTCAAGGGTCTTTGGATTTAATCTTGATATGGATCTGACTTTGAGGGCTTTTGAGGCTTGATTTTGAAGATGAATTTGGACTTGGAAGAGAAGTGATCCGATATGACAAGGCTCGCTACCTCCAAGACTCTTGTGTTTGAAGCTCTCTCTCGGCCTTCTTTTTATAGGAGGAGGGAATTACATCATCTTGCCATGTGTCAACATGTGATTCGTCAAAGTAAGTTAGAAAAGGTAATTAGTAATTATTAATAAGTAATAAATAATTAATATAAAGTAAAAGGGTAATTAGTAAATAAAAGTAAAAGTTAATTAGGTGGAATTTCAATTACCACAAAATTATTATTTTTCACAATACAAAATTTTACTATTTATAAATTGCCCCTTTGGAACATGTGCACTGGCGAATTGTCACACGGACAAGTACCAATTTCTATTTTTTATATATACCTCAATTTATTTGAATTAAATTATTTAATTAAACTTGATTCATGTATAAAATACGAGATAATATATATATATATATGAATCGATTTTGAATCAAATTATATAGATTAATCTGACTCAAAGATAAATGTGACTCATTTGAAATCTTTCAAAATATATTTTACGAATCAATATTTGAGTCAAATT
>JAXGGT010000131.1:6780366-6792495 GCA_035583425.1 Marsdenia floribunda | reverse complement strand
TTTTCTGATTTTCCCTTTTGATTTATGAAGAAAAAGACTAGAATGTCCTTCAAATCAACAACTAAAGATAATTCATACTCCTATTTGCTTTTATTCTATTTTTGATTGGCATTTAAGTCTTTTTTATTTGCTTTATGCTTCTTCAATTGTTAGTAAGAAATATCTAAACAAAGAAAAAAAAAAAAATCATAGTATAGCCACTATAAAAAAAGAAAAAAGAAAAAAGAATTATTAAGACATATCCATTAAGACATTTTAAAATTAAAGTCTCAAAAGTTTTTTTATTATTATGTATGTAGAAATATCTTTAAAAATAAATATTTAAACAACTAAAAATATCTTAATAGATTAAAAAAAAACATCTCAAAAAGTTTCAATTTAAAAATTCAATTTTATTCATATATAAAATTTATCTTGAGGCTATTGAAGCATTATAGTTGAGACACTTATATTTTTGTTAAAGCATTATAATCAAAATAAAAATCTATTATATATTCTTTGAGGCACTTAAAAACATTCTAATAATTTTTATTTATTTTTTTTTTTGATGGAGAACAGTTGTAATTTACTGCACCAAAATATCAGCAAATGACAAATATACAATTCTAATTGCCCATTTTTCTCTAGTCATTTATACAATAGAACAATTGATATTTATTTTTTTGGATTTCCTTTTTCAATTGAATATTGTATAACTATATGACATGAAATGGAGTCATCATTTTGATTTTTGCTTGTAATATGATTTGAAATTGTCGTTTTAGTTGTAATATATGGTCAAGTATTTAAGGTAATTTACAATTCTTCTTCTTAAAATTAAATGTGTCCAATAACTTGTTCGAACCAACTTAGAAAATTGGTCATTTTAGTCCTCAAACTAATTTCGTTTGGACAAAAAGATCCCTGTTTTTTATTTTTGGATAAACGAATCATCATTCTTTTTTTGTTTAGACAAAAAGGTCCCTATTTTTTATTTTTAGATAAACGAATCTCATTCTTTTTTTATTTGGACAAACGAGTATTTTTCACTAATTTTTGTTAAAAAAATACAACAAGAGAAGAGAAGAATTATGAGATATTAAAAAATAAAATAAAATAATTATCATCACAATATGTAAAATAATAATAAATCATTAAAAATTAACAAATTTTTCCAAATAAAAATGGTCAAAAGAATATGTTTGTCCAAACAAAAAAAAAGAATGATGATTCGTTTACCAAAAATTAAAAAACAAGGAACACTTTGTCTTAAAAAAAAAAAAAAAAAAAGGGATTCGTTTATCTAAAAATAAAAAATAAGTACCCCTTTGTCCAAAGGAAATTAGTATGAGACTAAAATAACCAATTTTCCTTGTTTTAATTTGGCATTTTCGCTTCTAATTTATTTTCAAATTCATGACCTTTAAGATTTCGGGTTATAAGTGAAGTTATTATTAACGGATCTACACCTTCTTAATAGTCATACACACTTTAATCACTTTCGAATTTTATATGAAACTCAGAATAATACTGGGAAATGTTATATATTTAGAACCAATATTTTTTTAACAATCTTAATTTTTTTTTAAAACAATATAGATATATATGTACATATATTGATATTACAAGAAAAAATTGCCATCATTTTATTAAGTAAACAATTATATCTTATTCATCTTAATTATTAATTTTGGTGCCTACTATGTTTATAATATTATTAATCTTTTCAAAATAAAATTAAATAATAAATGGTGTATTGACTTTTAATTAATTTTGTAAAATTTATAAGAATAGACAAGGTAATTTATCTAATATTATCTTTGTAATATTATATTTTACATTATAAATATAGAAAAATATGTCATAAAATATAAATATATGTTAGAATAATGCTCGCTAGTTGGAATTGTGAAAATTACAATAAATAAATAAATAATTATCCAGTTAATTTTTCCATGGACGGAAGTCATAAGAAAGAAAAAAAAAAAAATTTCCGAAAAGATTGAAATCTTTTAGTAGCCGTACTGATCAGAACATATATTGATCAAGATTTATCTTCCTTTCTTACCTTTTTCTGGTTTCTGGCTAATGATGATTACATAAACCTTAAAGATACGAAATTACCAATATAGAACAAAAATCCATTCTTGATTTTTTTTTTTTTTTGGCAAAAATGTTAAATCTTCAATTAAATGATATTCTGGATTCTCCAAACCATATATGTATGCATCAAGAGTTCAAAAATTCGAGAAGAGAATAATAATGGAAGAAGAGAATAAGTATTTGCCACAAGTAGAGATTCAAGAATATGGTGGAATATTTGTGAAGGTGATGACAGACGAGCAAATGGAAGTTCTGGGCAAGCAAATTGCCGCGTATTCCACCATCTGTGAACAACTAGAAGAGTTGCATAGGACTCTTAGTCACAATCACGATGATCATCTTTTCGGCGGCGGTGGCGGTGGGACGATGAGGACGTCGTTTTCGTTGTCGTCGTCGTCGGTGGCGGCATATTCTTTAATGGGTTCTTCGAGTCAGAATAAACTAAGCCGGAGACAGCGATGGAATCCGACATCTGAGCAGCTTCATATTCTTGAACGTGTTTTTGATCAAGAAGGGATTAGAACCCCAAATCCTCAAAAGGTTAAAGAGATTGCGGTTGAACTAGCACGTCATGGTCAAATTGCTGAACCAAATGTCTATAATTGGTTCCAGAATCGACGTGCTCGTTTGAAGAAAAAACGGATGTTTGAAGCAGAAACAAATAAAGTTGCTGATGAATCTGCAGCAGCAGTAGCAGTAGAAGAAGATCGTCCTGAGATTAATGTTTCCCCGGAAAATTCTTGGCCTAGGACGTCTGGTGCAATTCTTCCCGTTCATTCTTTTCAGGGATGTAGAAGACCTTCAAGGGATTTTGCAGAAATGGCTACCCATGGAAGAATGTCCTGGGAAGGAAGACGACATCCATAGCTAGCCCCGCGTCCATGAAAGCAATGAATAATAACACAGCACTCAATTTTGCAATTCACTAGCTAGATTTACTCAAATTTTCGCCTGTTAAAACTTTCTTTTTCTTTCTCAATGTTTTCCTTCCATTTTCATTTTCATTTTTTTTTTTTTTTTTTGGGATTATGTCATTATTGAAGAACCTTTTAAAATTTTTTATTTATTTATTTTTGAAAATTTTGATCGTTACTCAAATTTGGTCGGATTTTTCTGATGTTTTATTGACATGTTGATCGTTCAACGATGGATAAAATGTCTTAACACTTTCTGGTGTTGGTTTGGAAAAGACATTTGGCTATCCAGATATGGGGTCTTCCAAGGGAATGCTCCAACCCAAGATAGGTCAAAAGGTGGCAAATTCTTTTCTCAATTGGGACAATATACAAATTCGTAAATTCCTTTTCATATTCACTATTGTGAAATTGGCCAAGATAATGACAAAAAATGACAAATTAAAGAAAAATAAAATAAAATAACACACAAATTTTATGTGGAAATCCTAAGTGGGAAAACACCACGGACAGAAAAGAAGAAATTCATTATAGTTAAAAATGAAAACCCTAAATATACATATATATGTACAGACTAAAAAACGGGTCGAGTGACACGGTCCATACTGCCTGCATCCCCATAGAGTCAGTGGTGGGATACAGTCTCAGGCCTATCGGCCCTTGAGCTCCGCTACCACTACAGACCCCCAATTTTTTCTCCCAAAATAATTTTTCACCAAATGAGTCACACCGTCAACTTTTCGGACCGAACCAAACGAAATTCGAGTCACAATCCCTAACATTCACATCAAACTTTCTGTTATTTATTATCTTTCTTAGGTTACAAAGGATCTTTATTTCACGTATAGTGATCAAACAATCATTATAATGTTAAAATGATGTATTTTATCCAAGTAAAATCTTTTTAAGAATTGTGTTGAATATGTTGATTGATGAATAAAAACTCTATGTTCTCCATGATCAATTTGTTACCAAAATCTTTAACTTTCAAATGCATTTTTCAAACAATGTTTTGCTTCTTGAAGCCCCAATGAGATTGATATCATCAATACATATAGCAATTATCACAAATCGAATTATATGTTTTTTAATGAAAATACATGAACATACTGAGTCATTTTTATACATAATTTTTTTAATAACTATTCTCTAAGAAGATTAGACCACATGCATCTAGATTAATGTTGCAAGTCATACAATAATTTTTGTGAGAGCTATAATTATATGCTTCAAGTATATTAAATCCTTTTGGGATCTTCATATAAATATCATTATTTAAGCTTTCATGCAGAGTACGTAGTAAATGTATAGATTAGACACATATCAACTTTTTCATATATTGTCAAACTCACAAGATATTTAAATGTGATTGCATCTATTACATGTGAATATTTTTTTATCATAGTCAATACTTAGTTTTTGAGAAAAACCCTTGTGCCACTAGTTGTACTTTGTATCTCATGACCTTATTATTTTTATTTTGCTTTTGCACAAATACTTATTTGTAATCGATTGGTTTTATATTTTTTGTGTCCAAACTATATGTTCAAAAAACTTATGATTTGTGAGTGAATTTAATTCGATTGAATTATATCTTTCTATTTTGACCAATATTTTCTATGTCTGTATTCATCAATTGATATTAGTTAAAAATTCTCTTTATTTTGTAAAACATCAAGAACTACATTAGGAAAGATGGTGGATTCGGTCCCCAATCTTTTGATCATTGGTATGATTGGTCTCTTTTTTTTTCTTTTTTTTTTTTTTTTTAAATTTTAGTATGTCCCCAATGTATTATTAAGTTGATACATATGATACTTTCCTTTACAAAATTTGACTTGCCAAACAATAGATTTTGTGAAGAAATAGACTAAATGCGCCAACTTATTATAGATTGGGAACCTACTAAATAAAAAATAAAGAAAAGAGACTAACTGCACCAAAACCATAAATATTAGGGACCAAATTCACCAATTTTCCACCACATTATATGATAAAATACTATAAATTATTGTTTTTTCCGGTTCCAACTTCTTTCAAAAATTTTGTAATCCTCTTTCTTTTCAAAGATTTTTTATATTTAGAACCAACATGTTGACCATGCTTGCTTCTAACTATAGGAATAATATTTTATAATTGTTGGGACTTCTATTCATATAGAAGCATTAATACTTGAAATGTACAATTTTTAATTACTCTTGTGGGGTTTGTAAAAGCATCTAATAATTGATTTATAATTCTTTACGAATAAATTATCTTTAGAAAATTTTCTGTTTCAATCATTTAACTATTTACGTTTTTCCAAATTGGTCCCAAAACTTTAATTTCGTACAAATTGATTCTTTACCTATTTTTAATTTTTTAAATTAGTTCTTTTGACCACAATTTGCTAAAATTCAATTACTTTACTGATATACCCGTTAAATTAAAAGGGGTGTTTTGATCATTTTATGTTTTAAAAAAAAAAAAAGTGGAAAAGATATTTTAAATTCATTCCCATCCCGTTCTCCTTTCCTTCAATTAGGGTTTAAATATCTATTTCATTATTTTTTTACATAAAATAACTAAAATATCCTTTTAATTTAATGGTATGTTGGTAAAGTGACCGATTTTTAGTTGGAAAGACCAATTTGGAAAATAAAAGATCAATTTATATAAAATTAAAATTTTATGACCAATCCAAAAAAAAAATATAAATAGTTAACAAACTAAATCGAAAAATTTTCCATTATCTTTTTGAACTTCTAATTTATTTGTGCTAGTACACAAATCTTGATAATTTAATAATATTTAAGTTACAATAAAAAGATGAAGATATTTGACTCCACGTAAATGAAATTTATGCTTTCAATTGATCCTACGTACGAGGACAACTATGTTTACAGCAAAATTCATTTTTTTTTCTTTAATATATAGGGACTAAATTGATACTCTTTAAAAATGGAAGGACTGAATGTGAATATTTCATATTTTGATGGGTTTATTTGTATCTCTCTGTGTTCGTCTGAAGCCCTTTTCGCCAACTTTCTTCTTTACCCTTAGTGTGGAAAACCACATCTCCGACCAATGGCTACTTGCTATTCTTTGCGGTTGCAGTTTCAGTGTCAATCCCATTTCTTGGCTACAGAACTTTCCTCTTCTACTCAATCGAAACTCAATTCACTGCATTTATCTGGCGCCACACAAATCAATCATGGTCAGTTGAGATGCTCTGCCGTTCCTTCTCACGGCAGCACCCGCACTGCCATCGAGCCAGAACCTGTTTACACCTCCGTCAAGTCTTTTGCCCCGGCCACCGTCGCCAACCTCGGTCCTGGCTTTGACTTCTTGGGTTGTGCTGTTGATGGTATTGGTGACCATGTCACGATCTGGGTCGACCCTGATGTGCACCCTGGCGAGATTTCTATCACTGAAATCTCTGGTGCTGGCAAGAAGCTTAGCAAGAACCCTCTTTACAACTGTGCTGGTATTGCTGGACTTTCTGTCATGAAGAAGTTAAATATTCGATCGGTTGGTTTGGGTCTTTCTCTAGAGAAGGGATTACCTCTGGGAAGCGGTCTCGGGTCCAGTGCTGCCAGTGCCGCTGCAGCTGCTGTAGCTGTTAATGAGTTATTTGGCGGCCAGTTATCAGTGTCAGACCTCGTCTTTGCAGGTCTCGAATCGGAGGCGAAAGTATCTGGATACCATGCTGATAATATTGCCCCCGCAATCATGGGAGGCTTCGTTTTAATTAGGAGTTATGATCCTCTTGAATTAATTCCACTCAAGTTTCCTCCGAAAAAGAACTTGTTCTTTGTTCTGGTAAACCCGGAATTTGAAGCACCCACGAAGAAGATGAGGGCAGCATTACCTAAAGAGATAACAATGTCTCACCATATCTGGAACAGCAGTCAAGCTGGTGCCCTGGTGGCGTCTGTGTTGCAAGGAGATTTAGAGGGGTTAGGGAAGGCATTATCATCAGACAGAATCGTGGAACCTAGGAGGGCACCGTTAATTCCTGGAATGGGGGCTGTGAAGGCCGCTGCAGTTGAGGCTGGAGCATTTGGGTGCACCATCAGTGGAGCAGGTCCCACTGCTGTTGCAGTGACAGACAATGAAGAGAAAGGAAGGGAAATTGGAGATAGAATGGTGGAGGCCTTTATGAAGGAGGGAAATCTAAAAGCCGTTGCCATGGTGAGGAGGCTCGATAAGGTTGGTGCCAGGCTTGTCCACAGCGCTCCTAGATAAAGTCTTGCTTTTATGCTTACCTCTACAAACTGTACTAAGTGATAATAATAAGTCCTTTAATGTTATTGCCTTGCTCCTTGATAAGGTTGGCTTGGCTTTCAGTAGTTTGTAATAGCACCTTCGTGTGTATTTTGGTAGAAAGGACTATCTTGGCAGAATGCTGTTATGGCTTTAAAGATTAGTCAAGTGAATAATTATATCTGTATCCATTATGTTGGTTAGGACTAAGATCTCTTCCATCAAAGTTGGGCATTGGATATTTTGATTGATGTATAGTTGTCCTAGCCTTATCTATTGTCAAGTTTCATTATGCAAATTGGTCATCTATGAGTGGATCAGATAACATAAACATATTCTCTGTTGCAATTGCTGCAAGTTCTTTTTGGTGCCTTGGGTTGTTTGTTAAAATGAAGTTTTCTCTGTGCTATAATTCTGTTCATTTCTTCGATTGTTCCATGATTTTTGGAGGCCAATTTTTTGTTTGTTCCTTTTGTTGAATTGCCTGGAGCTTTGTTTTGATATACGCATATTTTTCCCTTTTTGGGTTCAGAGGAAGGGTTTGGTGGGTGGATTGGTTAATTTTAAATTATAAATGTAACCTTAGGCTAGATAGGTGGGCTGAGCTTGTATTTTCATCGTGAAAATGAATCCTCTTATACTATTTGTTATGCATATAAAGTGGTCAATTTTGATCCTTTTGGAATTAGCTATGTTTGTTCTTATCTGCTCTGTAGACATGTACATAAGAAATTCAGTTAGCAGTGTAAAGCAAAGGTCGGAGCTGAAAAGGCATTCCAAATAGATGACCGGGTTAGTACTCTACAAGTGGGTTTCTTGGATATTGTTAACTTGTCTTTCCTATCCTTTTTGTTTTTGTCTTAGTTCTTAATTGAGTGAATAAAGAATGTTAATTGCTAAATTTGGGATACAGCTGGCCCGGAGAGATTTCAGAGTCTTGGAGTTCTGCTTATTGGGGGCTGACTCCTCTGTTCTATTGTATGATGTTAATGTGGTCAAATTTTTTGATTCCCTCGACAATTGGCAAGAAGAGTTCCTCAAACAGTTTGGTTAATTTGTTCCCATAACTTTTCCCCTTCTTTTTTGTTTACTACTTCCAATGTGTAATGTTGTTTGCCTACGAAACTTATTCAGTGTTATTGAAATGAAATACTAAGCACTAATGATACCTTATGAGTCAATGTGAAGAATACGAAATAGAAAAGAGAGAAAAATATAGAAGAACAAAGTCACTTAACATTATCTACTTATGGTACATGTAGGAGGTATATTTGATGCTTTTCTTATTGTTGATGAACTTTTGCCTGAATAAATGTTTAGCTAGCATTGTATAGTTAACTGTTATACTAGCATTCTTGGTAGGCTTGCCTGCTTTAGGTAGTTTTAAGCAAAATGTTGTCATTTATTGCTGTTCATGAACTTCAAGCATTTGCTCCTCTTGAATCGATTATTTTAATGTTTGAGCAAAAGCTAGTTTATGCTTTTATAGTTGTGGATTGCATTCTAGTTTCTTACTGTAGCCCTGCAGTGGTACTTCCCTCAAACAGGTCTTTCTTGTTTCTTTGTGCATATGAAGTTTACCTATCAGTGGTTCAGAATTGTTACTTATAGACCTAGTGTAGATTTGTGGACATTTCAAGTCTGACATTATCTTCCCATTGTATGCTATGTACTTTTGAGGTCTATATGTGGGTGGTATTTGTAATGATCCTCCATATCATCATCTCAGTTCTATTCCTCTTGAAAAAAAACTCATTTATAAATTACATAGAATCAATTTTGTCAATAGCATGTATGATGCAGAGAAAACAAACACAAGGAAATATGAAGGATAGAAATTTTAGTAGTTATTCATGTCGAGCTTTCATGATTTTGTAATCATTATTACTCTTCGTAGTAAATATATGAAGCCTGTATTGATATAAGGAAATATTTTTAATTAATTTATTATGTTCTATAATTTCTTCAAGATTTTCAAAGTAAAACAATGTAATTGTAGTATGAAGTGCCCCTCATAATGCAAGTGAGGGCACTGACTTGATTGAAGGTTTCTGCTCTAATAGGTTCCTCTTTGCACATCCATTTGCTCTGTGCCAAAGCATTAAATCTTCTAAATGAAGTTTTTATTTTTTCTGGAATTCTGATTTTAGCATGCTTATCAGACTGGCATTTATCAATGTAGGTTGTAGTAGAAATCAGTGTTTTCTTGAAATATTATGCTTGTTGACATTTGTTTTGGAGAGGGGATGATTGAAAAGATGTCATCTTATTTTAAGTGCTCTTGAACGATATACTATAGAAAATTTTAACTCTAGTAATTTCTTTTAAAATGTGATGACCTATTTGGTGAACTTCCCTTTATCCTTTAGGCAAGTTGGTTTAAGAAGTTTGATATATTTATTTGGCCATACCAAATAATGTTGGCACTTTCTGCTTATCTTGAATGCAATGTGTCAGAAAATTCCTGGGCAATGAAGTTATTCTTGATTAATTAAAGTGTCCCTACAATAGTATGCCATCATCATTATTTGGTTTTGCTCCAGAGGGTATTTCTGTAAAGTGTGGATTGGCATGTTGGAGTAGTAGCGCGATACCTTGTGAGAATGATTTGGCAAGTTTTATTTAGGTTTTGGAATTTGAGGATGCCATATTTTATTAGTTTATGGGGCACAAATCCCAGCTACTTCTTTATTAACTTGATTCAATTGTCCAAAGGTGAATCCTCCTGATCCAAAGCCCTTTCCGTTGTTTATATTGCTTGGGAACAGGATTCATATAGATGGTGGAAATAGCAGAACGGTAAAATTCTCAGTCTTCTTTTACTGCTACTGTTTTTGTAAATCTAGCTTGATTATTTCTACTTTATTAATAACTTTGGTGCAGGTCTCAAAGAAGAAGTAAAGGAATGGTGTGCTTCAAAAGGGAACATACCATACCTAGAGACATCAACTGAAGAAGAATATAGTGTTGATGCATGGGCAGAATTTGTGAGTTTATTGCAATGCCTGAATAGATTATCCCCTTTTTGGTGTTGTACTGCACATGACATAAAAGAATATAGCTGGAAATAAAATAAAAATGCTCCCATGTGAAATTTTGTTACCTATGAAGCAAGTAAAACTGGTTCCAAGATATAGTGGTTTGAGTATTGTGCATTCATCCACATTTTATCTAAATGAGAAACTCAAATTATGTTTCATTTGGATAAATTAATCTTCAAATTATTTTTATATGGATGAATTGATCTTATGAGATTGAAGAGGTTTATTCATGTCGTAAAAAACAATGGGACTCATGAGAAGACATGAAAAAAGAACATGTCAAAGATAGCGTTTAAAATTCTATGGCACATTGGCGATGGCAGTCTTAAGTAAATGCTTCTGATGATCCTTGGCTGCCAATGCCAGATACTTTTTGTCCAATATCTGTTATATTTTTCCTTTATAAGAGATTATTTGTGAGTTATATACTTCAAAATGGAATTTGGAAAGAACATCTGCTCAAAGTTTTGTTCTGTGATCATAATAGGAAGCTGATCTCAACAGTCTTTTTATGTTCGATGAGTGGCAAAAGATAGAATTGTATGGCATTACACTCCTAATGGAAACTTTACAGTTTGCTGAGCCTACAAAGTGGCATTACATGGAACAACGAATAGTTAATCATGTTGGTACTTCAGTAGTAGCGCAATCACAATCACTTTGGAAGGTAATCTGGGCGGCAAAGGTTCCACCAAAAGTCAGGCATTTCCTATGGCATCTTTGCCATAATTCTCTTGCAACCAGAACCAGTATGTTGTACAGCAATATACATACAGATTCTAGTTGTCCAAGATGCTTGATGGAACAGGAGACAGATACACATATTTTCCTTGAATGCCCTTTAGCGAATGAATAGTTGATCGTGTTGGTACTCCAGAAAACAATATGATATTAACAAATTATAGTTGAGGATAAATGTGTTTGTATCAAAGTGGGTTGATCCATTTAATAATAATCATGTTTGAGTTGTAAATAGATTGAACTTCCATAATTTATTTAAATAATAATTAATTTTTTTATTTTAATTTGTATCGTTTTTGTAATTATATATTTTAATTTATTATTAAATGATATAATAATTTTTATTATTTTTAAATTTTAATATTTTATATATAATTATATTAAATAATATTAATATTTTTATAAGTTAAATAAGTAAATAATCGGGTTAGTTAGTTAATATAGTATAATTGAATTAACGAGTTTTAAATTATTTATGTGTCATAATTAGGTTGGTAAATTAACACAATTAATTTTCGTGTTGGGTTCAATATTTTCATATTATTTTAAATTCGTGTCAAATTCGAATTAACAAATTGAATGTAATTATTTTAACTCAAACGTAAACTCAACACGATTTACCCGAGAACTTGTTATGGTAATTGAAACGGATTGTGCTAACTAGAGTGTTTTGAAATCTCTATAACAGCAAAGATGATCCATCTCAGTTGGGGAATTTTCTAGATATGATACGCAAGGAATGTATATTTTTAGGAGGAAACAAAGATTCAATACAAATCTATAAAAAAAAAAATACATATCTTTGGCAAAGTTAAGACAAAATTTTAAACATGATATTTTTTTTTATATGGTACCCTTCTATGATGTCCTATCTTCATATAGATTGGATTTATGAGTTCTTTTCTATAATGTTTGATTATTTAAAATAAAATATAATTTAATTTTAATTGTAAGTCATATATATATATATATATATATATATTTAAAAAAAAGAATGTAATACTTCAATATAATTTAATTATTTATAATGACATATTACTGCCTTTTGTTAAGATTTATTTATATATATATAATTATAATAATTAATATCAAAATACCTATCAAAT
>JAXGGT010000131.1:6722109-6735314 GCA_035583425.1 Marsdenia floribunda | reverse complement strand
TTTTATGTTTAATTAAAAAAAAATATTGATAATATAATTTAATTCAATTATCTTACATTTATAATTTATAATTTTAGAGATCAGGATTTCGATAAAATTGAAATCAAAAAGTTTTTTTTTTCCCCTTTTTTCTTTTTGATTTCGAAATTTCCGGACAGTTTCAGTGGGACGTAATTTGAAAGCAAAAAACTTTTAAAATATTTGAAAAAAAATGGAATAATTATAAAGTTTTAAAAAAAAAAGAAGTTCAACTACTAGTCAAAACCCTAGCACTGTCTTCACAGAAATGATATACTAAAAATCCTATAAACCCTCCTGTAGGTGGCTAAACCCCTGTCCTTTGCCCATCCTTCTCTTCTTCTCCCCCTCCCTTGTAGAAGAAATTACAGTAAGAAACAAGGTAAAATGCCGCTCGGTGAGAGACCCGGCGATGAGAAATCTGAATCCAGATACTGTGGAGTAGAGACTGAGTTCAGCGATGACATGCCTCTCGTTCTCTCCTATAATCTCCATGGAGGGTTCGACTTCGTTGTCGCTCCTTTGGTAAGCCAATTAGCTTATTCCATGTTGTGTACGACATTCATTGAAGTGGGATTGGTGGTACATTTCTTGTTAATCACTAGCTGCGGCTTTTACTGATGCAGTGGTTCTTGCTTTCTGGAAATTTTTGGGTAGTGATTTGTTTGGGATTTAGTTCTTTTCCGTTGTCTGGTTTTGTCCCTTTTTGTTTTGTTTTGTTTTTTTTTTGTGTTTCGCAGGTAACTGGTTTTGGGCTCTTAAATGCAAAATAGTTGGTCTCTTATAGGGTTGGGTTTGAGCGTTGGGTGGAAGTCATTCAAAGGTTCTACCTCTAGCATTGCCCATCAGTTGGGGAAGCTGTTTAATGCTTCTGATTGAAAATGTCTGCACTTTCATTAATGTGGTTGAAGTTTCTATTTACCAAGAACTCAAGCTTCAGGTAGAAATGATTGTTAGGCGTCATTGTTATTCTTGTTTTCATGGATCTCTCTATCTATATAAGTTTGAACTTATTTTCCAAAAGAAGTAAAAAGAGAACCATAGGTGCAACCCATGAACTTGTCATCATTCATGACAATTGTAGAGACTAGTAGAAACTAATAGATAACATACTTTGGACTGCAGATCTAAAGATTTCAACAGAAACTTACTTTAAATCTTGAAGTGAATTGACTGGCTGTTGATGTTATTTTGGGGGGTTAATAATTCGAATTTCAGACTTTTGGTTTATTCAAGGTGTATTTGGATAGTAAATCTTTTCTAGAAAAAAAGTAATTTTTATAAAGTAAAGTAATTGAATAGTATTTTCTAGAAAAAAAATGTTTGAGTGAATTTGGTTGTGAAGAAAGTGATTATATATACACACACACACATATATTTATGTTGAAAAAAAGTGGTTATTGAGGTGTTTGGATAAGGATTTATTTTGAATATAATAGGTAGTATAAATTTCTAGTAATAAGTTTACAGTTTGAATGTTTGGTTTTTTATTTTATATTTTTCATTCACCTGCTAGAAAAGTGTTTTCTGCCAATCTACAAACTGGCTGACCAAACTTTCCTGAGTTCTTTCTAAATTTTAGATTTTAATAGACTTGGTTGAGCAAATTTTTACAATAAATTGTTCTGACAGATGTGATGGATGGGATATCTCTTAGGGTAGGTCAAATAGGATATTGTTTCTCAAAATGAAAAAAGTATAAAGTGTAAGACAGAACTTTTTTCATCTAAACTTTTGTCTAATCAGAGTCAAAAAAATTCACTTTGAGAAAAACTACTTTTCTCGAAATGAATGACTTTTCAAATACTGTGTCAGGATCTTTATATTGTTTTTGACTTTGTTAAGAGTTATTTACTCTGTTGAACTTCCGAAAGACCTTAAACACCAGTAGAAACTCTCTTTCTGAGGAAAAATCTCTGGGAACTTGAAAGTACATTTTTTTCGTCCCAAGTGATCGAATTCTTCAATTGGAGTCAAAGTTGACATTGATTGATGAGTTCATTGTCATTCCCTAGAACACTTACATTTCTTTAACATTTTATGCTTCTCCTATTATCTTTTATTTCATCCTTCATACAAAAGTGCCATCAACTATATCTGTGTAAGCATTTCAAAATTGATTGTATTTGTGCATGGTGGCTAATTAGCCAGTCACATCAATTTTCAGCTCCTATGGCTGTATTGCTACTTGTGGATGGTCAGTAAGCCACCAACAGCATTTCTTGTGTCTAATAGCCTCATATTGTGAATTCTGATTCCTCCCAAATTCACTTTTGGGGTTTTGACACTACATTTACTCCTACTTCTGGATGTTCAAGAAACTTATTCCGACTATTGTGAGCAAAAGTGTCCAGTTTTATCTGTTGGCAGGAAAAGGACATGTTTGATTGATAGCTAGAATACAATTATAGTGCAAAACATAATTAAATCAATCTTTTTTTTTTTTTTTTTTCAGTTTTTGTGTTTAACTGAAATCAATTCAAAGAAATTAAGCACTTACTTATCTATATGTTTATTTCTTCTTTAACCATTTGGTTTTAGGATGTAAGGAATTATAAATAAGAAGTATTGTATCTATCCTTGTTCATGTCTTGACATGTAAAAAGTATAGTTTCTCTTTTAAGGTTATCTTTCCATTCTTCAGTTTTGAATTCTTTAGGATTCCTTTGGTTTGCATTATTTATTTATAGTTTTGCTGTTATGTTGGTGGCTTTTTCTAGCTAAATTCTTAGACTTAGGCCTCAATTCTGAAAGTTTTAACAGTAATACAGATGGAAAAAGGGCTGGGATTATCCAATAACATTTCTTTGTTTATTTGAACTTGTGACAAATACTATACAAATTTTGTTTAATGACTTTATGATTGTAGAAAAAATTTTAAGAAATCTAGGAATAAGGAGTTGGTTTCCTGTTTTATCTCCCAAAAAAACGAAAAAAAAAGAAAAAAAAGAAAAAGTAAAATAAGGATGCTGCTGATTCATGGAGCTCCTTAGTGCACCTTTCTTCATACATATTCTCAAGAAAGGCTAATAACAAAAATGCATAAACTTGTTCTTTTGTTTTCTAGGCTGCATTCAGCAATCATTATGAATAACTTCAACATTGTTATGAACTTGACACAAAGGATGCATAAGAATTTGATTAGGTTACCTTATTGTTTGTTTTATTGGTAATGTTGGCAAATCATTCCACCTGGTGGCTAATTAGCCTATCGCACATCAGTAGATTTGCTGGCAGTGAGTGTGATGGGTCAGTGAGCTCACCTACATTATTAAGCTAGTAGTTTCAGTTTTGAAGAGTAAAATTTCTAACTTTTGAGACTACTAGATACATATGTTATTCAAGCATTGTTCTATAGCCAGATGCCCTTGATGTTCTGGAGTTACTGCTTTCAAATGTCATTTTCAAACACGCTGAATTATATTGTTTGTAAATTTTTGAACTCTGTGGCTAAAGGTACAGTTACTATGCAAGGAAGATGTGTCCTACTGGGGATTTAAGTTTACTGTGGTCTTGGAGGTCTTTGAATGGCAAATTGCTATGTGCTAAGTCTCTTATTTGTGTCACATGGTTAGGATGGAAGAGATATGAAGTAAATCGGGTGGGCTCTCACCCCCCCTTTATAGAATTTTTGCTCTAACCAAATTAGAGTGGGTTTGGTAAGGAAATTTATTTGGGAACATAAAAGCGTTAGTGACTAGATGGCTTAATTGTCTTAGTTTTAAGGATTTTATTATTTAAAAAAGAAAAAAAGGAATGACAGGTAAAAGTAAATAATTTTTTGCCTCTAATTCCAAATAAAACGTAAAAGTAAAAATACTTCCCTTAGGTGAAATCTTTGTTCACCATGTCCCATGTCATGAAGGGAAATACAGCAAAGAAATGTCTTTATTTAACAATGTTAGTCTTCTTGGCTTTGGTGAATCTTTACGGCCTTCTTCGCGAAAGTCATATAAAGCAATAGAACTTGACATTGAAAACCAATACTTGAATGACAAGAAGTACTAAGATTTAGTAGTCTAAATGATGCAGAAGAGTTCTAATTACATTTTCCTATTTGTTTGTTCTGTTTTCAGTTTGTGGAATGATTTTGCTTTTTGAAGTGTATAGTTTTTTAGCATCATCTGGTGGCTAATTAGCCAATCACACATCAGCAGAACTGCTGGCATTCAGTGTGAAGGGTCAGTGAGTTCACCTACATCATCATGCTAGTATTTGTGAAGTGAGACTTGCAAGTCTTTTGGAGAGTACTAGCAGCACATTTTATTACCAACTGTAGCTCGAAATACTTTGATATCCAACACTTTGCGTGCAACATCTTTTGTGCTCTGTTAAATTAAATTGGTTGTGGATAACCAAAGATGAAAAGCTGTGGGGGTAACAAGAGGAAGTATTTTCTTCCAGCCACTGGACAGGGAAGAGGTGATGTACCTGAGGATTTTAGGCTGCAACTTTTGGACAATGAGTTTCTTTGTGCTAGGTAGATGATGTTATTCTTCTGCTATAATAGGGGAAGGGAAAAATGGGAAAGTATCAACTGTTTGATTTTTCAGATAATAGTCTTGCTACTAGATTAATTAAAGTGCTACCCAAAGAAAATTATGGCAGCATGCAGGAATAAAATCAATGGAGTCTTTAGTATTGTACTTATGGTGAGGTTTTCTTTGCCATTGTCATAGAAATATGATAATAATGTTTTGTATGTCCTGAGCATTGCTTATTGGCAAGTTTCTTGACTATGATGGTGTTTTCTTTAACATGTAGGTAGGTTTTTGAAATATTTAGATTTCAAATCTCAAATGTTGTTTCTAAAAGAGTTTGTTGATACTGAGATGCTAGTATATCTAAAAGTACACTGTTTGCAATTTAAAACATGTCTAAAATAGACAGAAATACTCAAATCTTGTCTACTACTGCCAATGTGCCCCGTTTTTCTAAATTATATTTTATTAAGTACTTCCATGATGATATTTCCCTAGTATAGGAGGGCTTATGCAATGGCCTGTTAGCCAACCACATGTAATACATGTCTGAAATACGCATGATTTCTTGTGGTCTCAGATGCAGTGAATATGAGAAGAAACTTAAAGCAATGTTGTTTTAGGAAGTTTCTGTGGTAGTAACTTTGTTTCTCCTATTATCTTTAGTTATTTGTTTTCTGCATTGTTTAGGACTCTAGTTTTCTTTTCTTATTCTCTCTCTTCTGGGTCATTCTTAAGATGGCTCCTATTTTTCTAGGATTGTTCAATTGTAATGATTATTCATTCTTGTTATGTGGTACACTATTTTTTCCGATTCTTGTTTCCCATCAACTGCATTATGCTGCACCAGCTTATTTATGTTAATCTGACAATTTTTGCTTGTTTTAAACAGTTGATATTTGGCTGTTTTCTTTTTTCGTGGCTGATGTAATCTAGAAAAGGAATTTTAACTTGACAAGAGAGGGATTTTGCACTTCCTTAGTCTGTAAAAATAATTTCTAATGGACATTTTGGAGATTCATGTGTCCTTTGGGTTGCATAATATTACTAGTGTATATTCTTTTGTAACTTGTAACCTTAAACACTACTTTTATCCGTTGGAGTAGCTTTTCCTCTTTGCCTAAGTTTTTTAGCATCTTATAGAGAGACAATGAGATAGTTAGCCTCAGTCTAAAGAAATTAAGTCTCAGTCTGAAGAAATTGAGTCTTCAATTTTTTTTCTACACAAATTGGGATGACATGGTTCTTGTGGAGATATTTGAAACTTGGAATACGGATAGATAAAACACCGGAATGGTGAGAAGTAACTTGAATCTCTTGGATCAATAGAGAACTTCAACTTTAGATAAAGCAGTTTTGAGTAAGAGCACCCTTGACTTGTAAATGTATAATTCATTAGATGTTTTATGGTTGGTGTGAGTTGAATTATCTTTTACTCTTAGGTTTGTATGGAATTGAATATGGCAACTTTTATGGTATTCTTATTTTTCATTTTATGCATCTTGTGGAGACGTCTTTTTTCATATGGGGTTCTTTCTTGAAAGAAAAACTTGGAACTTTCCCAATGACAATGTTTATCTTGGCGCGGGGGGGGGGGAGTCATTGGTTTTGATGATCATAGGCATTGATTATTTTCTTTTATAATGCAATGTCACAGATGGACCCTACTTACAGGCCTAGCTTAATGGAAACTGGTGGTGACGGATCCCATGTGCTGCCATTTGCTGGTTCAGACTTGGTAATGAGTCCCTCACAGTGGAGCTATCATGTGGTTGGTAGGGCCTTCTTCCTATAACATAGTTTGCTACCTAAATTTTAGGCAACTAATAAACTCAGTGATTGTTGAAAACATTGTGGTTGTGATGAACCTTTGTCCTCATAATTCTCTGTAATTGAATTAATTCAAGAGTCTTTGCATTAAGAAAGGAAAACTTACAGTAAAATGCAAATTGATTTTTTGAAATGTAAAAAATTCTAAATCAAGTCCCTGATTTCCCTTATGAGTTTGGGACAAATTTAGGTGAAATGTTTGAATAGAGGTATTAAGGGTTCATTTGGATAATTTTCTTTTGGAAAAAAATAACTAATTTTTTTTTAAAAATTTGACAGCCTATTTTACTTATTTAATTTTCTTTTTTCATTTTTTTTCAAGTTTGATAATTATATTTTTAATATTTAACTATAAATATTTTAAATTCAAATGTTCAAATTTAAAAAATAAGGCTTTTTTGATTTTCCGCCAAAATATAAATACATTTTTTTTTCCTTTTAAATAAAAAAAGTTACTGTAATGCACACTAACCCTTAATTTCTTTTTCTTTGAGTGACAAATTTGTACAAAAAGTAGCAGTGATAACATCTTTTATGAGGTACATAATTATTTTATTTTTTAAAACCAAGGACTTTGCTATAAATTTTTTATAGTTTGAGGGTCTGTTTTGCAGTCATCTAAGAAATTCATCAGGTACCCTTTTACATGAAAAATAGTATAAGCATGCTGAACAATGGTTAATTTTCTCTTTATCATTGATTTTTGTGAGTCACCATATAATTGGCCATGGATTATTGTGCAAAATGATCACATCTCTGTGGTTTTTCATAGTAACAGATTATTTTAGTTTCTTGTTTGATATATTTTGACTGTTGTGTTGATTTTCTTTCTTGTAATGATTTACTTGCATCTAAAAGTAGCAAACAGTATAAAAGTTTCTATTAGGATTCGGAAGGGTTAGTCAGATTCATTTATAAGTATGGTATACTTTTTAAAGTCATATGGCCTACTTTAATTTGCTATGTAGGTCAGATTAGCTCCTGGATGGACTTGGATTCTGAAGATGAAATACTTCGTAAGGATTCTGAAATAGCTTTGAAGCAGGAAATAGCTTGGGCTTCTCATCTCTCCTTACATGTATGTTGTGGTGTTTTTGGTTTTTGTGGGATATGACTTATTGGAATTTTTGAATATCCTTTGACGTTTTTAATTAGTTTTCTTCACTGTGGATATTTGGAATTGAAAACTTCTATTGCATTGTGATGTATGCTACTCTTCTGTTTCTGCTAGTTTATATGATCACAAATGAAAATTTCAATTCTGCATTTTGATGATGCAATACAGTGTGCAGGCTTTCTGTTTTGCTTTTAGATTGATACGATCTTAAATTGAATATGGTTTAGTATCATATAATATGTAGCAATTGTACTTTGATGAAGTAGCTTAGGTCTTTATTTTCAGAAATATCCTCTTGAGGTGTGAGGCTCGTAGTGTTTTGATTTAAAATTCTCTCCTAATTACTGATGATGAATTGCAAATTTAGTGTTTCTGGTATCCTTCTATTGTTCAGAATTAATTTTAAATTTTATATTTCTGCATGTTCAATTTGTCCTCAATCTCAACCTTGTAAAGTCTTTTGGTACATGAACATTCAATTTAAGAAGGCCACCTTGGCTCTAATAATCCTCGTGTGCTACAGCTAAATATGCTTGAGTGATTCTTATTGAATTTGATGTGAGTGAATAGTTGATCCTCAGTCTCGCACAGTTGGTATAATTATGCATCTAGAGTTACTTTGGTTAGGAGATAAATGAGTCCGTGGAAATAACTTCTGACATCAACAAATGAAATTTGTAATTTAATTCCTCTATTTTTGAATCAAAACTCTGCAGCTACAGGAATCTAGTTGCAATATTGATTTAATATTCTCCAGAACACCTTCTGTATTTTCTAGCAAGCCTACTCTGTTGCTTGGAATGAATACCTTGATATTTGTGCCTATTGATGTGGGATAGAGGATTTGATTGCAAAGCAGAGGACCCAAGTCAAAGCTTTTTGATATTTCAGCAGCTGTAGTATCATTTATTGTAGTCTTTGCGTTATTCAGTATTTTGCGGTTCAGATGTGTGTAGCCTAAAATTACTCTAAATATTTACTGAAGATGTGAATGTAACTGAACATTTTCCAGTTGTGGTTTTCAGTGCTTACTTAACATGCTTTGTCTGGTGCTCATGGTTGTTCTCACAAGAATAAATCTTTCAGTTTTGACTATTAATCTGTTTTCTTTCAAAAATAATGTGCTTGTTGCATAAGATACTCTCTGTTTTTGCAGGCTTGTCTGCTTCCTGCACCAAAGGGGTTATCCTGTGCCAATTATGCTAGATGTGTAAATCAAATTTTGCAGTCTTTGAATAGCATGCAGGTTCCTCTATAAAAGAAAAATTATTCCTGAATTGAGTTTGCCCTCTTTTACACTCTGCATTTTTGTTATATTTATTTGTTTGATTTCTCTTGTTCTTATATTTTACTTTACTTGTCAAGTTGTGGCTTAGGATTCCACTGGAGAAGTCTGATGATGATGCTGGTAGTGGAGATGCTATGGTAAGTTTAGAGCCCTCAGTTTTCCTTCTGATGTAATGTTATCCTGCATCAATTTTGAATCCTAAGGCATAGATACAGGTTTTGTTTGTCTTCCTATTGTAAGTATAGAAGACTTAAAGTATGAATTTATGACCAACCAACCTCGCTGATGCAGATCTAAGTGTAGATGTAGATGGGACATCTTTGGTTAAAGATCAAACTTTATTATTATTATTTATATTAATCGAGATGCTTCTTCCTGATGAGGAAATTTCTTCTGGAATTGACAATTTACTTTTCTCATCAAATCTTTTAGCTCTTAACAAACTTGATTCTGCTATTCTTGCTATTTAATCTTTTCTTGAATATTTCGAGAATTTCTTTGTGAACATATAGTATTTCTATCCTGCCATGGATGTCGCATTTGTCTGGCAGGGTGAATTACATTCCGACTCTTGGGAACTATGGAATACTTTTCGCAATCTCTGTGAACACCACAGCCAGTTGTCAGTTGCCCTTGATGTTTCGTGAGTATCCATGACACGGTAATTGGTTAAAAATGATTTATCCAGTCAACAATCATTTGATAAGTTTTCCTTTTGTTTAGGTGCTCATTACCATCACCTAATTCTCTTGGACGGTGGTTTGGGGAGCCTGTTCGAGCTGCAATAGTTCATTCTAATGTAGTATATTCACTAGCTCTTCTGCTGTATCTCTTCTATTGCTTTGACACTGTATATTCTTTATTATTGTTCTCATAGATATTACGCCATTGCTTTACCAGTCCTTTTTAACCAATGCACGAGGCTATCCTTGCCTGTCGAAACGTCACCAGAAACTGATGACTGGGTTTTTCAACAATTCAATTCAGGTAAATTCTGTTTTTCGTGGTTTTAGCAGTTAGGGAGTTGCTGGGGGTAGTCTCCACGCATGGGAGGTTGGCTTCTTTATATTGGCTATCCCATGCCTTAAACATTCAGGAGTCTTTTTTGTTTATCTACTTATGGTTTTGGGAAATAGGGCCTGCAAACAAAAGCAATCACACAACTTGATGCCTGCAACTGTTTTGGGTGTTTACCTTTTCTCATGTGTTCTTTTTAATATCAAGAATGAACTTATGAATCACTCTGGTTATCAATCTCTTCTAGTTAAATTACGTGATAATTGATGCTGATACTGCAAATTAATTACATGTAAATTTCATTGTTTAATGAATATATAGAGTTTTCCTGTGTCAATTTTCCTGCTTCATTACTCTCGCCCAGCAGTTTGTGCTATGCCTGGTCCATTTACAAGGTTACATCATCAAATTTCTGGCAGTTATCTTCAAATCAATGGTTGTAGTTTTTGACTAAGTTCTTACATCATTTATTATATCTTCTGAATTTTTGTTATCAGATAGTGATATCTGGAAAATCAATTCACAATGTTCATCCTGGAAACCGGGATTTAGGATCCAGCAACAGTGATAATTGCAACGACGTAAGTTATGGTTGTTTAGTTGTTCTATGCTTGGAGTTAAATATTTTTCCCCCATTTTCTCCCAACATTTTCCTTTTGTAGTTCTATACAGAATGGCATTACTTATGCATCTGATCTTTGTATTGTTTTCTCAGTTTTTCTTTCCGTTTATGATTTAGTGTTTCTGATCATTACCAAGTATGTGTCATTTTATATTCTATAGTGATCTTCTTAGTCAGGTATTCGGCAACATCCCCTGCGGCCATACTTGGATTATGTTGCTTATCTGTATCAGAAAATGGATCCTCTTCCTGAACAAGAACGCTTTGAGGTATTACATGCTTTACTGCAGACTAAAACCCTGCCTATTTCACTAACTTATTTGCCCTCTTTCCCTGCTTTGAATAGTTTCGGTGGTAAATGGTACTTTTGTTGATTTGACTTCTCCTCTATTATCAGCTTGGCTACAGGGATTACCTACAATCACCTTTGCAAGTATGTTTAAGTTCTTTTCCAATTCTTGTTTTCACTTTATATTTGTTACATGTTTTACAATATGAAAGATTCTCCATTTGGATAGTGAAAGTTCTATCTCTTGTGCTGCAATGTTCGTCTCTGCAGCCACTCATGGATAATCTAGAAGCCCAAACATATGAAACATTTGAGAAGGACACAGTTAAATATATCCAGGTAACTTTTATTGCCAGGAAACTTGCTGGTATCATTTTAACCCAAGAAATTATGGTGTATTTGGAAGCATTTTAACATGGGTAGTTTTACATTTTGAGATTGAAAGAGTGTCCATTTTGATAGAAATGTCACTTTTTGTTTCAAATTTTGTGGTATAATGGGGTTCTCATACTATAGTGAAGTAATGAAGATATATTTGATAAAGAAAAAAACTGGTGTATGATTTATTGTAAAAAAAAAAAATTGTATGAAAGATATTTTTATTTGTTTGTGATTAACCAACTTTTTGGAAGAAAAAAAAGTATTGTCTGACAACATATTTTGGAAGAAAACGACTTAATTGAAAATTTTTCCAGAAATATATTACTATATGCCCTTGGAATAATTTCTTGCTTTAAGTTATGCACAGGATTTGACCTTTATATATTATTATATTATTAGTTGAATCTTGTGGATTTCATTAAGAATTGAATGAAAAGAAACTGGAGGAAACAAAGTTCATTGTGTTTTCACAGAAACTAAGAAGGGTGGATTATATTGTATTTTGCTGCAGGACATTGATTTGAAGGATGAATTTCTGAGTTTCTACTTACACGTATGATTTTCTGGCAGTACCAAAGAGCAGTTTCTAAAGCTTTGGTGGATACGGTTCCTGATGAGCAAGCATCTACAATCACAACTGTAAGTTCTTCTATCTTCGATTATTTTTGAGCTAATGCAAATAAAGACTTTCATTGGTGATAAGTACAAGAAAGAGGATGAGGAACCTTCCAGAAACCAATCTAAGAACTAAGTTGGAGCTACCTTGTACCCTCTTGCTGAATATGTTTATTTGGTGTGTTTAATTGCTGTAAAATTCTTCCTCAACTTGCCTTTCATTTGATCTTAAATATTATCAATGGAAATCTAAGGACATGTTTGTCAGCATACACTTCTCATTCATACAAGTGAACAAATTTCTTAACAATCGAGGTTACTGTGTCTCTTTTCTGGACTTGAAATTATACTAATGTTCATGTTAAAGAACTTGGCAAAAATCTCGTAATTTGCCAACTACAATCTGGGAATCCTGACTTGGCGTGGCAAATTGTTTTTAGGTATTAATGGTTGTGGGTGCCGGACGAGGACCCCTTGTCAGAGCTTCCTTGCAGGTCTGCTCTCATTCATTTTTATGTAACTGTATGACACATTAAGATTTGGTTTTGAACCATCAGTAATAATTCTGGTTTCTTTTCCCCTCCTTTCTGTTCCCACAGGCAGCTGAAGAAACTGGGCGGAAGTTGAGAGTCTATGCTGTTGAAAAGAACCCCAATGCCATTGTTACACTTCATGTAACTTATTTCCTGTTAAAATTATGGTATACTTGCTGCAGTGAAATAAGTGTTTGGAATGATGAAATTATAGGGAAAGGAAAACAGAGGAGAAGGATATAGGTGTTAGATTGGCATTTTTAGATAAAAAGTGAGTGAAATGGAGGGATTGGGTTAGTTTAAAGGGTTAAGAACCTGTTTCTGTTCAAAAGTGGGCCTCTATCTTTGATAAATCTTTTGCATTACTGAAAAATGCTTATACTGAATAGCCTATCCAATCCTGTAATATCCTTTCCTTTCCTTTTTCTCCCTCCTTCCAACCCCTCTCCTTTTCTTTTCCTGCCTTTCCCTTGATCCAAACACAGCCATGGATTTTGTCTAATAGGAAAATTGGTGAAAACTGGACTAATATATGTATTCAAATGCTGTGTCAGTGTTGAGATCAGATCTTATATATTCATCTTCAATGAAGCTGAGTAGTACTGTAATTGATTCTGGATCTGGTGCTACTAAAGTAAAACAAAACACGTTGATTAACATGGTCATGAGATGCAGAAGGAATTATTAAACATGACCTTTTTACTGAAAGTTTTGCCACGTGTTTGTCTTTCAAGAAAAGGCCAAAAAGTTCTCTAGCTAGTATGCATGCTAATATTTTTATGTAGAGAATTTGTACTCACATGCTTCTTAGGTCAAATTTAAATGACTTCCTATTGGGGGGATCCTTTTATGTGTGTAGTCTGATTCCAGTCTGGATGTGCACACTTTGCAGTTAAGTCCTTTGACTGATCTATTGGTGAAATTTTTGATTTATGGTCCATAAATGCAAAAAGAATCTTCTGCATTGGAATGACTTACTGCAATTGGGAAAATAGAGATTCCTTATTTTCAACA
>JAXGGT010000131.1:6688316-6704177 GCA_035583425.1 Marsdenia floribunda | reverse complement strand
CAATGCGATGGGAAAACTTGGAATGGTTGAGTAATATTGAATGCAGAAGAAATGTGAAGTAAGTTGTCATTGTTTGATTTAAATTTCTCGATATGATGTTTGCATATGAGATTATCCAAAATATGATAGGAAAGGCCAAAACTATTAAAAAAAATAGTACAAAGATAAGAAATAAAAAATAATTTAAAAAATAATAAAATATAGACTAAAATGATCAATTTTTTTAGATTCTCCAATTCTAGTTATATGTTTGGAAAAGAAGATTGTTTTCTTGGTAAACCTAAGTCAACAAGACTAAGGCAAGTAGCTCTCCATTTGAATTGTCTTCTCTATAAATTATAGACCATCTATATTCATTTTGTCTCAAGACTTTGACTTAAAAATAAAATAAAATAATGAATTTATTATTATTATTATTTTCTAAAAGACTTTATATACTACCTTACATTAAAACTTTTGAATTGGATTCACTTTATTTTATTTTGTATATTTTTAATCGTCAATTTTGACTTTATTTTATTAATTTTTCTACAATTTAATCTCTCTCTCTCTCTCTCTCTCTCTATCTATCTATCTATCTCTCTAATTTAGATAATTTAATTGTCAATTTATTATCTTAACTCACAATTTAATACTTTGATTTATTTTAACGTTTTTCAATTAAATGGGTTATGTGACCAAGTTGTGAGGGGTAAAAAGGAGACTTCAAGTGGAAAGGGAGAAATCATAGGAAAGTTTAGATGAGTTATGCCTTTCCCCACTAGTTGTTAAAAATGAGAGGAAAATTCTCCATTCTCACTTCAAGTCTCTTTCTTAATCCTAAAAATTTGATCATTTGATTTTTACATGGTCCATTTAACCATTATTAATATAAATGGAAGGATTAAGTCATGAATTAAATTAATAAATTGAGTATTAAATTATCTAAAAAATAATTGAATTGAAGAAAAATAATAAAATAGGGATGAAATCCACAAATTTCCTTTTGATATATATGGATTTCTACAATCTATACTAATCTCACTAGTAAGACTTTGACTTTACAAAGGTCTCTTAAATTATCAAATAAAAAATACTTATTGGAAAAGATTTCAAAATTTTATTTTTATTAATTTTTTCTCTTTCTTGAATAGTCGTATTTTAGAAGAACTTGCATTTTATAAACAATAATAACATATTTGATTGAGATGGATGTAATGCAAGTCATTTTATTGTCATTATCAAACTTTAAAGAAAATATATTAATTTCTCTTTTACACACACACACACACATATATATATATTTAGATAGAGAGAGAAAACACATCCCACAAAAAACTACCTTCTTTCGCTATAAAGATTTCAAATGGAAACTAATAAAATAAGAGTGAGTTATGGCGAGAGTTTTTAAGTACTTTCATCCTTTCACTTGTATTGCTACTGTCCTTCACGGGTCGTTTGTCTATTGAAACACAATGTAATATCAACATAGATCAATCCGCTATACTTGCCTTGAAAGCTCATATTGTTTTTAATTCTCACAACTTTTTGACGTGCAATTGGTCTATTAAATTATTTGAATGTTATTGGGTTAGAGACACTTGTGATTCCCGACATCAAAGAATTATTATTGTTCATATTTCCGACATGAAACTTATCAGAGTTATACCTCCTCATATCACAAATCTTTCCTTTCTTGTTTCTTTTGATATGAGTTTTAATAATTTCTTTGATCATATTCCACCTGCTATATTTGACCTATTGAAACTAGAAACCTTAGATTTATCATGTAACTCTCTAGAAGGGACAATTCCAATAATAGAAAAAGATAATTCGTTGAACCCTATTTTATGAGGGAAACATGTATTGTTAGGACTCAAGACAGTTTATTTATATATATAAATATATTATGAGTACAATTTATTTATATATAGAGTTTGATTTTCATCAAGACAGTGTAGCTGAATTGATAGGATATGTTTACTAACATTTCAACTTTAAAAACTCTAGTACTTACATTTAACAAATTCTCGAGTTATCTTCCAAGTCATATTTAATTTGTTATAGCTTGAAAAATATCTCAATCTAAGTGATAATAATCTAAATGGTGAAATACCAAGAAATTTATCATTGTTTAAAGCTTCAAATATTATACTTGGGCGGTAACCAATTTGAAGGACTAATACCTAAGGAAATAGGGAAGAAGGAGATACTTTTGCACCTATCTCTATGGGGAAATTGATTTTCGAGTATACATATATGTATATTTCCTTCTTTTGATTTCAACGCTCAATAAACTGTGTCATTAAATAAACCTACAATCCACTAAATTTGGGAAACCAAAATTATGACTGCTTTTATTCCATAATATTGAAATATTTGACTTTTCTTTATGGTTTGTTGGAATATTAGAAGTTTTATCACTTTGGTAAATACTTTTATTTTACTATCATTGTAATTTAATTTTTTTTTTTTTTTTTTATTGTTATATAAGTTTGATTATATTCAATATATATATTTGAAAATTTTTGATGCACTTTCGCCCCTAACATGTCTTAAACTCATGACCTCTTGAATCACTTACTCTTGGATCATAAGTGAAGTTACTATCAACTGAGCAAAGCCTTCTTGATAGATTCAATATTCTTGAGACCTATAGATATAGTCATAAATAAATAAAATTGTAGAATTTCAAGATCCAACAATATATATAGGGAAAACAAATTGAAAAAATAAATAAATAAATAAACTTACCTATTTCTTGAAATCTATTGATGAAATTTTGGGAATTTCATCAAAATTGTTGGGTTTTAATTAAAGATGATAATTAACAAATATATTCTGTAGTATATAATATTTTTTATCTTTTAAAATCACATTTTTGTACGTATTTAATTTACATGTCTAATTCTAAAAGAGATTGGTAATTTAACTTCTCTAAACATATTGAATTTGTCTGCCAACGAAATATCAAGTGAAATTATTTTTAAAGTTGAATAATTTTACACTTCATAATTTATGTTGAATTTTTTTTTTTAGGTAATCCAATATACTTATCGACTAATTTCGGAGGAATCATAATCTGTAAAAGAAATGGAAACATTTTATTACAAAGTGATAAGATCATAACTGAACATTTAAAATCTTATTAAATTATGATTGCGCATGATAAAACTGGAAGTGCTAAACTATATTAGAATAAACATAAATAACAAATGTATTTATACTTATGTGTATATATATATATATATATATAAATTTTTATGCTATTACTTCACAAACAAAAACAATACATAAAATTATATAAAAATAAAAATTTAATTCTTCACTTTAAAATAAATAAATAAATTTGTAGAAGTTCAAGAACCCTACTATATATAAACCTTCCATTTCATTGATACTAGGAAAAATAAAATAAAATAAAATAACTTACCGAATTCTTAAAATTTAGGGATCGAATTTGGGGGTTTCTTAAAAATTGTTGGGGTTTCATTAAAATGTTTGGGGAGATAGCAAGAATTTGTTCAGGGTTAGGGTTTTACACAAGGAAGACCAAAAAATTTGGGAAAATAGCAACAATTTGTTTTGAGTAAGGGTTCTCAGGTGGGACAGAAAGGAAGAAAAGAAGAAGAAAAGTAGCTTTGTTTTTTTTTTTTTTTTTTTTTTTAATAATTATCTTTAATCTTGTCAATTATATACTACTACTTCTTTTTTCTTTTTCTTTTTTTTTTTTTTGGTAAAAGAGAGATTATATTATTATATGTCAAGTTGTATACATTTAGGTAACCCATACTGGATTACATTAAAGAAATAAACATCAAACAAAACAAACCAACAAACACTATAACAAACTAGTACATAAGACCAACTTAAACCTAGAATAGCCACAACCTAAACCAAAGAAATGAAATTCAAGCTACAACTGCAAACAAGCCAAACTAAAAGATACTGGGCTTTAATATAAGTTTCATGCTGCCATTGATCCAATTCAAAAACATGACAAACTTGGGCTTGGATGAAAAAACTCAAAAAAGCTCATCAATAAACCAAGAGCCCAAATTATTATGAAACTATAGATGAGCTAAAGCCCAACATTCTCCGATATCATATCCCATTTGCTTCTTTAAAAACCTTATTTTTTACATAAGCAGGCAACATCTCATATTCCTAAAACTTCCTTTGAGTGTCAAACCTAAGCAATCTCTCTTTCTTGGCTAGCATATCTGCTATCAAATTTTGTTGTTCGATTATTTTCCTGATAGAGTAAGCTTTCATTTGCGTTAGGTAATTCTTGCATGGATTAATAATGAGTGAAACCGTAAGATAATGGTCTATGAAGATTGCTTGATGGAGTATTTTCAAATTCATTTCGATCTCCAAAAATTTCTAGCCATGACTAGCAGCTTGTTTAAGAGATTTCAATAAAGCATGGGATTCTGCTTCAAGTGCTGAACACACGAATATTGATTTAAAAAAATCAAATAACCACTTACTAGTATGTTCTTGGAAGACCCCTCCAATACCACTCAAATGTGTTTGCATATTATTTGGAGAATAAGATCCACCAAAGTTTAGTTTAATATAAGGTTTTGTCAGGGGGTTTCCATATAATAAGTGTATGTGATGGCCATGTAATGTCAGTTTTTGTAAGATCTAAAGATAGATCTAGGAACAAATAGGTATTTTCCAGAATGGATGATGGTATAGATATATATATAGAGAGAGAGAGAGAAGATTTAGCTAGATTATAAAGAAGATGATTTCTATAAATCCATAAAGCCCAACATGAAGTTTAAAAAAAAGGAATTCCAAGGAATATCAAATCGTAAATAAAGATTTTTATGAGCATAAAAGTTTTAACCAGTGAAAAATAGTGTTGATTTGTAAAGATTGAATATTGAGCATATTGATGGAAATAAAATTAGAAACTCCTGCCGATAAATATGAGCATAGCCACAATCCCTCAACATGTGTAAAGTAGATTCTTGAACCATGCATGAAATGCATAAGTTGGTATTTCCAATATGCTTTGAAAATAGAAAATTTTTATGAGGTAATTTTTCATGTGCACAGGTCCATAAGAAAGTTTTAAACTTAGGTTAAGCATGTAATTTCCATATCCATGAAAGTTTTTAATTTGTTATATGATCAGGTTGCTGGTTGTTTTGTTCATTATATAAATAGTGATAGATTAACTTAGAATTGAAGTTTCCTCTGTTATTAATATTCCAAACTATTTTATCTTGCAAGTTCACTTCAAGGATTTGATATTGGAGTAACCTTTTAATGGTGAAGGCAATTCAAAGGATATTGCATTTAGATTCTGAGTTATGTAAAATATTACTAATTGTAAATTCTTCCTTGTGTTTATTTAGAGGTTCATGTATTTGTGATGTAAAGTGTATTTGATGTTAGCCAATTATGATGAAATAAGTTTGTTGTTTTGGCCGTTAGATATAAGATGTTTTGTGTGTCGAATCATAATCTTATACCTAATAGTTACACTTTTCCTAATAAATGAGACATTGAAATGTTTAGTTGTATCATTTTTATGCTTTATGTATTTTATGTACTTACATTTTAGTAATCCGGACCATAAAGAATTACCTTTACTATGGAAGCATCTCCAAGCAAGTGAATTTAATAAAGTTCTATTTTTCATTTTTACTTTTGGTATTCTTAAGCCTCCTAGAGATTTTTGTTTAGTAATAGTTTCCTGATTAATAAGATGTATTTTATTTTTTGTTTAGCCCTAACTAAATTAAGTTCCTAGATATTTTATCAATATTTAACAGTGTTTTTGATAGGAGCTTACAAATTTGCATATAGTGAATAGGTATAGCTGCTAATGTTGATTTAAGGAAGACTAATCTGCCAGAAAAGCTAAGAAATCTATTCTGCCAACTATTTATCTAGACTGAAATTGAATTGGAATGGTCTAGGGTTAATGCTTGTACTAACAAATCCTAAATATTCTTCAAAGTTTTTGGTTTCTGAAAGATGTAATTCTTGGAAATAACTAATTTTTGATTGATTAGTGGCATTTTTTTGAAAAAAGAATAGAGGATTTCTCTAAGTCAATTGTTCGACCTGATACTAATGTAAAATATTCTAAGATAGGTTTGATAGATAAAACTATTTTTGAGTCAATTTTTGAAAATAATATCACGTCATCAACAAATATTAAATGAGATACATAGGGTTCATTTTTTGAAAATTTGACTTGTTTTCAATAGTGAGAGGAGACTGTTACATTATTTAAAATTGATAAATAATCCATGCACAATATAAATATATGTATATATATATATGGTAAAAGTGGATCTCCTTGTTTTATTCCTCTAGTAGTATTGAAATATGTAGTTGGAAAACCATTTATTATAATTAAGGTAGAGGAAGTGGTTATACAAGCCATTATTAATCGTATAAAATCCAGGGGAAACTGAAAATAATTAAGAACTTGATAAATAAAGGACCACTACAACATATTGAAAACTTTTTCCATGTCTAGTTTAATGGACATATAAGAAGATTTTCCTTTTTTTGTATTAACATATCTTAGAATTTCTTTTGTGATGATGACGTTATCACTTGTCCTCCTGCCTAGTAAGAAAGCTCCCTAATTTGGAGTAATGATATCATTCATGAACATTTTCATTCTATTAGTTAAAATTTTTGAAATACGTTTATAAGAGGTGTTACATAGGTAGATTGGTTTTTATTTTATATTAGAATCAATATTTTCTAATTTTGGAATTAAAACTACATATGTTTGAATTATTTGTTCTAGTAGTTTCTTTGATATAAAAGAGTTTTCAATTAGGGTATTAATAGATGGTTTTAAAATCTGCCATAATTTTTGAAAAAAATAAAAGATGTAGGCCATCTAGTCCGAGAGTCTTTAAAGGGTGGTTCATCATATTTAGCATTATTAATTTCCTCTTGATTGGGAACTAAACATAAGTTATTGTTATATTGAGATGCAAAACATGCATGGATGATCCACAATAATTAGATAGAAGAAAAAGAAAGAGACATTGTTGAAATATGTATTAGTAAAAACAATTTTAAAGTAACTTAAAATAAATTCAGAGATGTCTTTAACATTAAATAACCAATTATCATTTGCATCCTTGATTACATTTATGCTAAATGTTTTCTTCTATTATTTAAAAGTGAGTGATAAGTATTTAGTATTTCTATCTCCTTCATGTATCTATTGTAGCTTTGCTTTAAGTTTCCAAAATTCATTTTTTTGAAGTTAGATGTTTGAAGTATTCATTAATTAGGGTATTCTGTAAATTGATTAGAAAATAATTGTATTTCAGTTGTACATATTTATGAATGCCTAATTATCTAGCTTTAACAATTTTCATTTTTCTAAAGATGTTTCCAAATATATACAATGGAACATATTTCACTGTATAGTTTTATATGTGAAAGTATGAAGTCCAATGAAATAATATACAGCTTTTTCGAATGTTGCATATACTGGGAAATCTCGTCATATAAATATCACGTAACAATTTAAATAAAGGGGAAAAAAAAGATTTAGGTTTTAGAGTGAATTTCAAACTTTAGGGATTAAGGTTTAATAAAATTAATTAATTATATAAATGGATAGATATACAATTAATTATACAGGGTATTTTTTTGCTTCAACCTTTTGTATATATATAATTGTTCTTAATTATTCTACATTTATAAGGTAAGATTGGCAAAGTTAAGTCCTTAACCCATTTATGTTTAGCAAATTTGGTCTTTAAGTATTTTTTTTCTTTTTTAATTTTTAGATACTCAAATATTTATTCAGCAAACTAATTAGTTTATTTATATATATATATATTAATATACATATATGAAATTAATGTTTTTAAAAAGAAAAAGAAATCATTTATAAATGGGTAAAATTAAAATTTTTAAATCTTTTAATTTTCTTCATACATCTTGTAAAAGGGGTATAAAGGAAGTACGATACTTACACATGAAACAAACGTCATCCATAGATTCAAATCTATCGAAGAGATTTGAACAATCACCTCTTTTCTATTATTGTATTTCATTCTTGTGGAAGAACAAATTTCACTTCTAGGGCTTTTTTTCCAAAATTTTACAATAGTCTCCTCTTTCCCAACCTTCAAAAGTCCCTTCTTAGAAACCCATTTCAAAATTCCAAACAATTATGAAATTAATTCATAATTTTTGGTAAATATATTTGGGATTCCAATTTTACCCTTTCATATATAACATTTATTTTATTTTATTTTTTTTAAAAATGTATAGAAGGACATATTTGCTCAATGAATAAATGTTTCAAGATCTAGATAACTTAACTTTTTATTGAAATTTGGGGGTTTCATCAAAATTATTGGGGTTTAATTAAAGACAATGATTAACAAATATTGTTAAGAGTAAATAATTTAATTATTAAACTTAATCAAGAGTCCTAGTCAAGCAAGACTCGTAATCATTAGTGGGTTTGTTGAGTAGTTATCTTTAGTGGGTAGTTATCCTTTATCTTGTGGAGATATTATCTTCTTGAATTTTTCACACAATCTTGTTAGCAAAACATGTTCTTTTCTATTTAAAATCTAATTCAGTTTATTATGAAATACAACTCTTCAATTTTATGTATCTGTATCCCTTATTTATATCTTGATTTTTCTAACATAGGGTATCAAAGCGAGAAGTAAATGGCAACTAAAAGCAATGGTTTCATACAATCTACAATTCCTCATTTTGACAATTACTACAATCATTTGAGCATGTTGATAGAGAATATTTTGAGGTCCAAAGAATATTGGGATATTGTGGAGAGTGGTGTAGCTAAACCAGTAGTGAGAGAATTACTAACTGAGCTAAGGCATTGCAATAGATCAAAATCCCAAGACTTAAAAGGAAAAATTACTTGTTTCAAGCAATTAGTCACTCAATTTTGGAGACTATCCTTCAAAAGGATACTTCCAAAAAAAATATGGGATTCAATGAAAAAGAAGACTTAAGCACAAATAGGGTGAAGCAAGCATTGCTTCAATCCTTGACAAGAGAGTTTGAAACTCTTCAAATGAAATTGGGTGAGCTTGTTGTGGATTTCGTTGGAAGAACAATTGGAATTGCAAACAAGATGCACTTTCATGGTGCTTACATGGAAGATGCTAAAATTGTGTTGATAATTTTGTGGTCAATGACTTCAAAATGGGATTATATTGTTTGTTCTATTGAACAATCTAAAGACATTAATCTTATGTCTATTGATGAACTTTAAAGTTCATTGATATGTCATGAGCCGAAGGTCAATTGACCTAACAATATAGATGAAAAAAAGAAAAAAAACAACAACACTCTCAACATATACCAAGACCTCAAGCATAAGAGGATGAGGTTGTGGAAGAGGTGGTCTTGGAAATAGAGATGGTAGAAATAACTCCTATAAAAGAGAAAAAGGAAAAGGGTGTGTTGATAAATTCAAGGTTGAATGTTATAGATGTGGAAACTTTGGTCACTACAAGTGTGAGTGATAAAAAATCTAATTTTGTTGAACAAAATGAGGAGAGACACTTGTAATGGCATTTCACGCAATGGAGGAGACTGATGAAGAGACTTGGTACATAGACCCTGGTTTTAGCAATCACATGAGTGGTTGTAAGTCCTCTTTTACCAACTTAGATGAAACTTTTATTTCTACTATGAACTTTGGGGGTAAATTAACTGCTAAATTAATGGGAAAGGAGATATTCAAATAAGAACACAGAATGATTTTATTGAAACCATTTTAAATATCTTTTATGTTCCTAATTTGAAAGCTAATCTCTTAATTGCTAGTTAGTTACAAGAAAAAGGATATAGGATCAAAATTTAAATTGGTGAATGTGAGGTGTATGATTCAAATAGAGGGTTAATAGTTGTAATTAAGATGACCCAAAATAGGTTATTCCCCTTAAAGATTACAATAATTTATGATTGTTTGATGTCCAAAGTGTATGATTCGTCGTGGAACTGGCACTACAGATATGGTCATTTGAATTTTAATGGCCTAAAGACTCGTCATCAAAAGCCAATGGGTTACTACTCTTCCTGCAATTACTACTCCATCAAAAACTTGCAAAAAAAAAAAAGTATTATCAAAAAGCATCAAAGGGATTCTTTTCCTATCAAAAAAGTAGAAAGGGTTCAAGCTATACTTGAATTAGTGCATTTAGACTTTTGTGTACTAATCAATCCAACTTCAAATGGTAATAAAAGATATTTTATATCATTTATTGACGATGTTAGTAGAAAAAATTGAGTCTAATTTTTGAAAGATAAATTCAAAGCATTCAACACATTCAAGAGTTTCAAAGCTCTTTTTGAAAATGAATTTGATAAGAAGATAAAAGCACTTAGAATAGACTGAGGAGGAGAATTTTGCTCTAATGAATTCATTTCATACTATGAATCAAAGGGCATTAAGAGACAACTAACAACTCCATACACACCACAATAGAACAGAGTAAGTGAAAGAAAGAATAGAACCATTCTCAACACGACCAAGAGTTTGATAGCAACAGGAAAAAATCCAAAGAAATTTTGGCCTACAGCGATGTTGTGTGTTGTTCTTGTTTTAAACAGAAGTGCAACATTTGCTGTAAAGCACATGACTCCTCAAGGGGTTTGGAGTGGAAATAAACATGTTGTTGATCACTTTAAGTTATATGGATGCATTACATATGCACGTACACCTGATGAGAAAAGAAAGAAACTAGATCCTGAAAGTGAGAAACGTGTATTTCTTGGTGTTAGTGAAACCTCAAAGGCTTATAAGCTATATAATCATTTGATAAAGAAAG
Source organism: Marsdenia floribunda (assembly GCA_035583425.1). Lineage (NCBI taxonomy): Eukaryota > Viridiplantae > Streptophyta > Magnoliopsida > Gentianales > Apocynaceae > Marsdenia > Marsdenia floribunda. The sequence continues at coordinate 6,693,372 of JAXGGT010000131.1, read as the reverse complement.
TGATAGTCAACAGAGGTGTAATATGTTATGAAATGCTAGATGGGATTGCACTGATTGTACTCCAATTTCAAGATTAGTACTGGATGATGAAGTTTCAATTAGTGAGATAGAATAAACTTTAGAACATCAACATGCAAATGAGAAGCAACAACAAATTTAGTTTAGCTTGTTGCTCAATCTAGTTAGCATTTAGATGTAGGAGAAAGGAGATAAAATTTGAGAAGAGAAGACTCGAGGGAAAGGCTAGCATAGATGATGGATTATGATGACCTCAATTTAGATGATGATGCTTACTTTGCTTTGTGTGCAGATCATTTGATGAGGCTGCAAAGGAGAAGAAATGGCAAGGCAATGGACAAAGAAATTGAGTCTATTGAGAAACATCATACTTGGGAGTTGACTAGTCTTCCTAACGATCAGAAAACCATTGTTGTTAAATGGGTTTCAAGATGAAGTTGAATAAAAAAGGCAAGATAAAAAAACATAAGGCTCGTTTGGTTGCCAAAGGCTACAAGCAGGAGCATAGGAATGATTCTAAAGAAGTTTTTGCTCCAGTGCTGAGATTAGATACAATCAGATTGGTGACCTCTTTAGCAGCACAACACTTATGGTCGATTCATCAATTAGATGTTAAATCGGAGTTCTTGCATTGCAACTTACAAGAAGAAGTATATATTGACTAGTCATTTGGTTATGAATAGAAGGGAAAGAAAGAGCAAGTAGTATATATTGACTAGTCATCTGGTTATGAAAAGAAAGGGAAGAAAGAGCAAGTTTATTGACTAAAGAAAGCCTTTTTTATGGACTGAAGTAGGCACCAAAGGCCTATTATAGTGGAATTGATACTTATTTTGAGAAGATGAAATTTCATAAATGTACTTTTGAGCATACTGTCACGACCCAAGCCCACGAGCCCGTGCCGCAACTGTAGGCTTGGCGGTACCCAGGGTCAACTACTTGGCACCATCCTCGCAGTACCAAAAGGGATATCCCGAGTTGACAATGACTACCTAGGCCCACACTTATATTCCACGACATATTCATATATACTTTTAATGTGGGACGGGGTATCACATTCACCCCCCTTAAGGCCCAGTGTCCTCGCTAGGGCCCAACATAATTGGTCTACGCCCAAGATCAACTAGTGGACGTCTGTGATTCTAGAGGTGGCTCCCAACACACATATGGTGTAGCACTTAGTTCCCATAGTCCAGGTTGGCTACCCGCTTTGATACCAACTGTCACGACTCGGGCCCGTGTCGCGACTATAGGCCTAGCGGTACCCACGGTCAACTACTTGGTATTGTCCTCGTTGTACCAAAAGGGATATCCCAACTTAACAATGACTACCTAGGCCCACACTTATATTCCATGACATATTCATGTATACTTTTAATGTGGGACAGAGTATCACATTCAAACACCACTTTAACTCCACATTAATATGATATTGTCCGCTTTGGGCCGAGTAAGTCTAAAGGAGGTAAAATACTTATTGTCTATCTTTATGTTGATGACTTGGTATTTACCAGTAATAATGTTGACATGTTTAATGATTTTAAAATATCGATGATGAAAGAGTTTGAAATGACTGATTTGGGTTTAATGCGTTATTTCCTAGGGTTAGAAGTCATTCAAACTGTTGTTGGTAATTTTATATGCCATAAGAAGTATGCCCATGAGATTCTTTCAAGGTTCAAAATGACAGATTGCAGGCTTAGTACACCAATTGTAATGCATCTTAACGCAGCTAAAAGGACTCTCAGATATGCAAAGGAGACAATTGAGTATGGTGTGTTTTACAAAAGGGACAATGAAGATAGTTTTGTTAGGTATAGTGATATTGATTATGCAAGGACATTGATGATCACAAGAGCACCTCTGGTTATGTGGTTTATGTTTAGTTCTGGCGCAATATCATAGTAGTCAAAGAAGTAGCAAATGGTTACACGTTCCACAACTATGGCTAAATACGTAGCAGCATCCTCTTGTTTGTGTCAAGCTTTGTGGATTAGAAATGTTTTTCAAAGACTTGGAGATGAGCAAAAGGGTCTAACGATTATATATTGTGATAATATGTCAACTATTAAGTTGTCATGGAATCTAGTTATGCATGGGAGAACTAAATTTATCGATGCCTACTTTCATTTTTTGAGAGATCTTTGTAAAGAAGAAAAGATTAAGCTACAATTTTGTCAGAGTAAAGAACAAGTTACTGATATTCTAACCAAGCCACTCAAATTTCCAGGATTTGAGAAATTGAGGAGGATGCTTGGAGTCTGTTCTTCTACAGATCTTGAGGAACATGTCAAAGAACAATCCTAAACTACTTTCATCATAAATCAGTTTAAGGGTCGGTGTTAAGAGTTGATAATTTAATTACTAAAATTAGTCAAGAGTCCTAGTCAAGCAAGAGTCCTAATCATCAATGGATTTGTTGAGTAGTTATCTTTAGTGGATAGTTATACTTTATCTTATGGAATTATTATCTTCTTGAATTTCGACACATTCTTGTTAGCAAAACATGTTCTTTTTCTATTTAAGATGTAATTCAATTTATTATAAAATACAACTCTTCAGTTTTATATATCTTTATCCCTTATTTATATCCTGACTTCTCTAACAAATGTATTCCATAGTATATGAATTCTTTTGTATTTTTTAATTGTTGTATTTATATTACATATTGGTCTTTCAACGGCTTTTATGTATTTAATTTGTAGTTCTAATTTCAAAAGAGTTTGGCAATTTAACTACTTTAAACATGTTGAATTTGGCTGGTAATGAAATAACATGTGAAATTATCCTTAATACTAAGAAATTTTATACTTTTCATAATTTATAATGAGTTTTTATTCATTTCTTGGTTAAACATTATATGTCATAGTAGAATAATGTATATATATATATATATATATTTGTCTTATTTTAAGCCCACTAACTATTTATATCTAATTTAGGTTTTATTGCATTCTTTCTTCTTTTTTTTTTAAGTTTCATAGGTTGAAACATTAAGTTAAGAAGTCTATTAATTGAATCAAAAGAATAGGTGTCTTTTTATGTATAAAATATTGTGATAATTTTCTATAAAATATACTATTATTAAGTGTGACTATTCTAATGATGTAAAATTAGAAAAATATACACCTCTAACTTAAAAATCTTGTTAAATTATGACTTAACATGATAAACATGGAAGTGCTAAAATATATTAGAATAAAACTAAATAACAAAGGTATTCTTAAAAATACAAAATGATTTATATGGAATGTGAAAAAAAAAGAAAAAAAAGATTAAGAATAGTTTGAAAAAGAGAACATTAAATGTTTCATTTATATAAGAGATTAATAAATAAATTGTGACAATCAACATAAAAAATAAATACTCTTTGTATTTTGTTTTTTTTTTTTTTTTGTCGCAAACAAGAAAACACACCTTTTAAAAACAAATAAAAAAATTAATGTCTTTTGATTGAAAAGATTAAAATATCCTTTGACTATAGTTTTTTTATTAAGAATAATTAATAAATATGAGTTTGTCAAGCATTAATTATAAGAATATTAAGGAATAAACATCAATAAATATAACTAAATTTCCTAATGTGACAAAAAAAATCGATTTATTTCTAATGTAACAAATAAAAAACATAAAGGGTGTAACATATGTAGTATTTAGAAATGGATATATAACTTTAAGTTATAAATCTTGATTCATTCAATAGTATAATGACCAAAAAGACAAAAAAATAATAATCAAAGAATGAAAAATGTAAAAATGTAAAAATTTAATAAATGATTAATTTTCTTCTATATACAAATGACCTTTTTGAAAATTTTTGACTTCTAACGTATTTTTAACTTATATTTTATTGGACTATAAATGAATTTATCTACCAAGTGAGCTACACATCATTATTTATTTAAACATATATATATATATATATATATATATATATATATATATTTTTAAGTTATTACTTAACAAATAGATACAAGAAATTAAAAAAAAAATTATAAAATTATAAAATTAAAGAAAAAATTCATAATTGAATTCTTCCTCATTAAAATAATAAATAAATAAATTTGTAGAAGTTCAAGAACCAAATATATATATATAAACATGCAAGAAGAAATCAAAGGAAGGAAAACGATTTTTTATCTTTTATTCATGCACTTTTAATATTATAGTTAAAGTTTATTTAAATCATTTGTGAAAATAAATGTTTCACATTCTTTAATCAATATTTTTGTCCTATTAAAATATTTTTATACAATTAAAAATATATTTCACTATTATATATATGCATGTATATCACACGATTAGTCTATAAGTTTATAATCAATATTTTTCTCCTAAATACTTTGCCAACATCTTCTCTCTTTAATAAACAAATATTTTTATTTATTTATTTTCTTTAACAATCACACATTGTTTTAAAAAAATATATATTATTATTTTAATCCCTATTTATTAATTTTTAATAATTTTAGTCCTTTTACTATTACTTTATCATTTTTTTTCTCTCTTTTCTAACTTATGAATATGTATTAGTTATAGGTCTTTGGACATCACATTTTTGTATGTCACCAATTTTCATGCCTAATTCTAATAAAGATTGGTAATTTAACTTCTCTAAATGAATTGAATGTGTTCAATAATAAAATAATATAGGGTAAACTATATGTTTAGCATATGAACTTTTCTCAAATCCAAGTTTTGCACACGAACTTTTTTTCGTCCAGATTTTGCACACGAACTTTTAAAACGTTCCAAATTTGCCATTCCGTCAATAAAATCCGTTAATGAGTCATTTTCCATCCAATTTTTCAGTGGGTCATATTTTTTGAAGGGCAAAAATGGAAAAGCTTGTAACTGCTAAATCATTTCCCTCCATTGATACACTGATTAAAAAAAAAAAAAAAAATCCCGTTCAAAGACGAAGAGGAAGTCGTAGTTCTGGTTCCACTTGAAGAAGGAGGAGAAGTCACGGTTCTACTTCATATCATTTTCTTCATATTTGTAAATTCTTGCCATGCCCAGTAGTCAAGGTTTTTTG
>JAXGGT010000131.1:6636697-6671529 GCA_035583425.1 Marsdenia floribunda | reverse complement strand
AAATTACCCTCATAAATATAAATAATGCATAAAAATCATAAGAAAGGTAGAGTGAATATATTAAATGTTAAGTATAAAAGGTCTAAAATACATAAATCTATGTAATATCAGTGGCTTCATGTTGGGGTTGCCATTGGTAAGTTGCTTTGCCACAAATTCAAGTAGTTGTCCTCTCTTGATGGCATTTTCAATTTCCTTTTTCAAGAAAAAATAATTCTCCGTTGTGTGCCCTATGTCCTTGTGATAGGCACAGTAGAAATTTTTGTTCCTTTTTTCCATAGGAATGGGAATCTTCTTAGGTACGGGTAGAATGCCAAGGGATTCCACTTGACTGAGAATATATGCTCGAGAAACTGTTAAAGGTGTGTAGGAGCTATTTCGCGAAGATTTCCAAGAACTTTGTCCAATGGGATATGAAGATCTTCGATCATATTGGGATTGGGAATAACTGTCTTTGCTCCTGTATAAATTTTGACTGTATAGAGGTCTATCGCCATTGTCTCTTCTAGAATCTCTGGGGAAATGAGGAACTGTAAACTCGTCCTTGCCAAATCGTTGTTTTTTGACCGGAAGCTTGCTATTGGATTTGTACATCTCTTCTCTTTGAATCCTTCTTAATTCTCTTTTGGAATGTTCTAATTCCTCTCCTTTTATCCACTTAGTAATTTTTCCAAACAATTGCACTGTGGTTTGTGGTTGAAGGACGTTTAGCTTTTCTGAATATCTTCCAAGATTGAGGCCGTTGCAAAAAGCCTCAATGTAGGTAGCCTTCGTACAATTTTGAACTGTCAATGTCTCCTCGTTGAACCTCTTGAAGTTGGACGAAAGTTGTTCACCATGCCTTTGCCTAACATTGTGTAGGTGTATGCGAGGCCTCTTCTGTAGTGAACAGGCAGCAAAATGTTGAATAAACATTGTTCCAATATGATGAAAGCTCTTAATACTGTTAAGGGGAAGTGAGAGAAACTAATCTAAGGCTGTCTTGAAAGAGTATTAGGAAAACATTTACAAAGTAAAGTATCATCTGTTGCATACATGAACATAGCAGTGATATAATATTTCAAATGAGTTTCTGAATCACAGGAACCATTATACCTAGCTAATGAAGGCGGTTTAAAATTTAATGGAAATGTAAGTGTTTAATACTCATACTTTAATGGATTAGAAGCAATAATATTCCGAGGTGTTGATATTGTTGAAATGTAGGTAGCAAATGCTTCAATTGAACATACATATCATGAACTTTATTCTCCGTAGCGGAGGAATGACCAAGATGAGAAGTAGACTTAGCTTTTTCTATTGGAGTTGAATGGTCATCCATGTTGTGAGGGCATGGTGGTGAGGAACTAGTGAAGTTGACCATCGGTACCTTATTGAAAAGAGCATTTGGATCTGGATTTGAAGGTTCCGATCGGATGGCGTCATTGGAAGGTGGTTCATGTCGAAGCAATTTTGCGCCATTTGAAGTTTCATGATTTTGAGTTGTTTGCTTCTCTTGGCATTCCTGAGCCTCCATGAATCGAAGATATTCTTCGACTTTTTTCTTGTGAGACAGCATAAACTTGATGTCTTTTCCTCTTTCCAGTGATCTATGGAATTCCTCATTGATGTCATCATCAGATGGATTTCCTTCTTGATAATCCATGATGTTGACTTCACGTGGATTAGGATGTGAGGTGGTGTTGTGAACTTCCTCTGGAATAGTGTCCATCGGAGGTGGAAGTGGTACTTCAAATGCCGGAGGGTTATCCTCAGGAGTTGTGCTACCAGTACAAGAACGGATTGCCTTTCTTGTCTTCATTTAGCTTATATGGTGAGCGCTAATCTTATGTGGGTGGAAATCAGATAAAAACTATTCTCTATAAAGAGAGAAAAATAGGAGAAAATGAGAGGGGAAAATGTAACAAATTTGAGACCTTAAAAGGACACAAAGTCCACGAGGAAGGAAAGAAATTTGGTCTTGAAGGGAAAAGGATGTTCCCGAGGGGAACTAGGTAAATTCTCGAAAGGAGGGCAACCAAAAGAAGAGTGACAACGCCTGAAAGGGGGCTCTCCTTCCCAAGGTGATATGCAATGTCTCGAAAGGGACTTTCTAAGGTTCCCAAGTGAAGTTTTTGGTGGCTTTTAAAGAGAATAAAGCTCTCTTATGTAAAAGGAAGATGAATAAGAAAATTTGAAGGTTAATTCTCTTAGTTAATCTCTCAAAAAGTGTTCAAGAGAACAGAGAAAGAGTTCCTTAATTAATTAATCCTTGAAAATGATTAATTAAGAACAAGAAAACTCTAAGTAAAATAAGAGAGAGAAAGAGAGAGTAAATGAAGTTTAGGTATGAAGTTCATGTCTTCGTTCTTGTTCATGAGTCTCCTATTTATAGGAGTTAATTGTCATACTCGGGATATTTTAGAGGCAGTTATGAACGGTTATTATGAGTGTTCTCCAAGTAATTAGTCAGCTTATCATTAAATATCAAAAGTTGTTGACCAACAAAAAGTGTTCTTTGATGAAGATATTAAAATGAAAAGGCTTTTTACTTTTTTAACCTTGAACGAAATAATATCTTTAATAAGAACAATTAAGGTGATGGTGTTTAAGCACACCAACTGAATTAGGTTTTCCTTTCCTTTTTCTGTTTTCCATTTCCATTTTTTTTATTAATTAGGACTTTTAATTTTTAAAATTTGTAAATTGGCCCCCAAACAATTTAAATTACTCACTCGGTTGGTTCACTTACCAGCCGGCCAGTTCATAGTTCAACCGGTCGGACCGGCTGATCTGGAACGGTTCTCTCTTTTTAGAGAGGTTTTTACACAAAACGGTTTTGAGCATCAAATCGAATTGGTTTTGGGGCCGGTTCACAGTCTAACTGGCCGGTCTGGTCCGGTCAGCAAAACATCGATCATTTCCATTCTACCCCAATACTCGAGTAGAAATGCCATAATCACTACTTCAAGAAGTTAATTGTGAATTCTCCAGGTGGATGAAAAATAATTAATTGTCCTATCATCAAATTGGAATCTGATTTGCATGTCAAGAGGATAACATAGTTCTATAAGCATATAGTTGAGAGGTTAAGTCTCTATTCATGTAAAAGGAAGGTTTATTGGAGTTGTGTTTATGAAGGATGGCGCAATATATTGGATCACGGTATAGAAGGCTTTAGATGAAATTGTTAGGTATTTAGAAAGACATGGGGTTAGGAGGGACTGGATAGGTTACATTTGCAGTAGGTGCCCCGAGATTTTGAACTTTAGCATAGAAGAACTACAGTCTCATACTAAATTCTACTAAAATATGGGAATGGATAAGAAGGATTTTGTTACAATGATTTTTGACTGTCCTAAGGTGCTTGGGCTTGGCTATCTTAATATGGAAGAGATAAACGGAAAGGTACACTAGTGGCATTTTTTCATTCTGTGAAGAGTTGGTTGATTTTATGATAAGGACTCAATATGTATATTCATATATATTATTCTTCGTTTTGAATATATTATTTTCCCTCCAAATATAAATTTGAGGTTTTGTAAAGTGTGGGATGAGAGATAGCTAACAAATCCCTTATCCACCTAACTGGTAAGGTCATACTGAGGAAATACGTGACACAAGGAAAAGCTTTATATTTTTATTATTAAATTATTGTATTGAAGGCAAGTGTTGCATTAAATGCGTGAAAGACATGCTAATAAAGGGTGATGATTGCTATTAAATAGCATATGGAAAGGTTTCAATTGGAAAAAAAAAAAAGGATGATACATATGAAACATCAAGAGGAAACCCTAAAATACTTAATGGAGATAAGTGCTCTTACATATAAAAAGAAAGGTAGGTAACATATCAAGGGGCATCACAGGAAAAATCCTAAGAAAAAGCTTTTCTTCCTCCTTTTTCTTATATTCTACCATCACTACACAAAATTACAAAACCAACTTGGCAAGACAATCAAAGCCCTTCGATTTTATTGAGGTGTATATTTGAGCAAGGAATTTGAAGAATCGTCTCATAAATCATGGAATCATTTCACAAGTAAATCTCCCTGGAACACCACAAAAAAATGGTGTGTTTGAGAGGAGGAATCTAACTTTATTATATATGGTTTGATCTATGATGAGTCAATAAGATCTTTCTTTTAAATTTTGAAGTTATGGACTTGAAACAACTGCATTCAAATTAAATCGAGTTCCATGCAAAGCGATTGAAAAGGCACCATATAAGATATGGACTAGTAAAAAGCTTAGTTTGACTTTTATTAAGATTTGAGGTTGTGTTGCTTATGTGATACCGATAAGCTAAGGTCCAAATCTGACAAATGTATTTTTGTGGGGGTATCCTAATGATACTAAGGTATACTACTTTTGTGATCCATTGAGAACAAAGTATTTGTTGTTTGAAATGGTGCCTTTCTAGAAAAAGAATTTATTCACTAGTGGGAGTAAGGTACAACTTGAAGAAATTCGAGAACCACAAGATAATATTAACCACTTATGGATATTCAAAGTCAACAAATAGTTTTTGAAACAACTCTAGTAACACAAGAGTTGCATAGATCTGGTAGGATACATCATGAACCTGAAGGATATGAATTTCTTATGACTAATAATCATGATGTAATATGAGTGGATCAAAATGTACCCACAACCTACCAAAAGGATATTTCATATCCAAATTCTAAGAAATGGTTAGAAGTCATGAAATATGAAATGCAATCCATGTATGACAATTAGATATAGACTTTAATCGATCCACTTGAATGTACTAAAACCATTGGGTGCAAATGTGCTTTTAAAAGAAATATTCTCATGGATGGTAAAGTAAATACTTATAAAGTAAGGCTAGTTGCAAAAGGTTTCAAACAAACTCATGGTATAGACTATGATGAAACTTTTTCACCTATAGCCATGCTTAAGTCTATTATAATTCTTATTGCCATTGTTGCATATTATGACTATGAGATATGGAAAATGGATGTAAAGATTGTTTTTTTTTTAATGAAAACTTACTTGAGGATGCGTACATGACATACCCTAAAGGTTTTGTGCATCTTGAGAATTTCTATAAGGTATTCAAGCTTCAAAGCTCCATTTATGGATGAAATAGGCTTCTCGAAGTTGGAATCTACATTTTGATGAATTAGTCAAAAAGTTTGAATTTATCAAAAATGAAGACGAGCCTTGTATTTACAAGAAAATTAGTGGGAGCATAATTGATTTTTTGTCTTATATATGTGATGACATATTACTCATTGTAAATGACATCCTTACATATGGAGAATGTCAAATCATGGTTATAGAAGTATTTCTCAATGAAAGACTTAGGTGAAGTTGAATATTTCCTAGGGATAAAGATCTATAGAGATAGATCTAAAAGGCTAACTGGTCTAAGTAAGAGTACTTAGATAAAGTATTGAAAAAGTTTACTATTCAAGATCTAAAAAGGATTCTTTCCTATGTCTCACGACATTACTCTTGGCAAGATTCAGTGTCCTAATACTAAAGATGAGCTAGACTACATGAGTAAGATTCTTTATGCTTCAACAAGAGGATCTATCATGTACTTCATGTTGTGAATTAGACTTGATATTTCTTCTACTTTAAGCATAAAAAGTAAATACCAATCAGATGATCCCAGTGAGAGTCACGAAACAACCATCAAGAACATACTTAAGTACTTAACAAGATATAAAGATATGCTCTAGGTATTTATTGGATTGGAAGATGATCTTGTTGTAAGTGTTTACACATATACGAGCTTTCAATTTGAAAAAGATGATTTTCAATCACACTCGAGACATGTGGTTTGTTTGAGTGGTGATACTATCAACTGGAAAAGTTCAAAGAAAAGCATAGTTGTTAATTTTACAATACAAACTAATTACAAAGCTGCATTAGATGTAGCTAAGGAAGTAGTTTGTATCAAGAAGTTCATCACTGAACTTGGAGTAGCTCCTAGCATCACAAATCTTATTGATGTTTATTCTGATAATAATGGTGCTATTGCACAAGCAAAGGAACTCAGATCACATTAGTGATCCGAACTCATTCTTAGATGCTACCATCACCTTTGAGAGATCATCGAGAGAGGTGGCATTAAGATATGTAGAGTACCAATTGATGATAACGTTGTAGATCCATTAAATAAGCCTCTACCACAAGCAAAGCATGATCATCATACTAGGTCCATGGGATTTAGATACATTGATGTATTGGCCCAGTGCAAGTGGGAGATTGTTAGTAATAGTACTCTAGGCCTATTATATTGACATAATATTTTGACTATTAAGATTTAATTTTATAAATTTTCATGTTTAGTACATAATAATATCCTTGAATAATATTAATTATTCTAAATGTCCCTAATCAATTATTGTTATGAGAATAACAATAAATTATGATTAGTAGGAAGTTTGATTGATATTCATGAGATGAATATGTATATAAGATACCAATCAAATTCATATTTTGTTAATCCTAGAACAAAATCTATAGAAATATCAGTCCAAGGTTGATTAAGCAACAGTAAAGGGGTATACATGTCATGTGGTTTAACTCAAGATTTTGCTTGTCTACATGTAATGCATTTACCACAAACATATTACATATCATGCTTCATATTAGCCGGATAAAAATGCTCAAGTAATGTATCTAAAGTCTTTTCCACACCAGAAGGGTCCACCAAAACACCCCAATGAGTTTTCCTAACAAGTAACTCACGAATAGAACAAATAGGCACACATAATTTATCTTTCTTGAACAAAAATTCTTGATGCCTATAAAAGTTACTGTATGCACATTTATCGCAAGCACTCCATGCATGGCCAAAATCAGAATAATAGTATACGAATCAGTTAGTAATTCAAAGCCAATCAATTTAGCATGCAAGGAAGTAAGTAATGCAAACCTTCTAGACAATGCATCATCAACAACATGTTCCTTGCCATATTTGTACTTACTTACATGAGAAAATATTTCTGTGAACTCTAGCCACTTTTAGCATGCCTTTTATTAAGCTTACCTTGGGATTTTAAAACCTTTAAGCATGGATTACTATGGGGAATCTCTTTAAGAAAATGATTTTCAAACTCCTGCAATAAAAACATGGCAACACTAGGAAAATAGGAGTTAAGGTTATTAGTAGAAAAATAAACATCCATGTACATATGTACAAGTAGTTGTGGCCTTGCAATTAAAACACTCATAACCTCACTTTTTCTAGCAAAACACACTCATTCCCTTACTTTCCTCTCTTTTTTGCACAATTTTATCACAAACTTCTCTTTCATTCTCACTTTCCCTCTTTTCTTTTGATTGCTCACTCTCTTTCTTTTTCTTGTCCTCTTCTGCACTCATTTTCTCTTTATCACTATCATCCATAAGTTGTATGCTCATTGTTCTTCTTGTGACCAACAAATCACCATGTTCAAGTTCTTCAATGTCACCATAAGAATGATTCTCTAGTGGCAGTATTTCATCCTCATTCGAACTAGGATTTTCTATTTCACCATTCTCCATCACAATCATAACTTTTTGATTAGGGCATTGGGAAGCAATGTGTCCAAATCCTTGGCATCTGAAATACTTAACATCACAAGATTTAGAAAAAAGTTTTGGTTTCAGTTTTACCTCTAGAAACATCAATCAAATCTTTCATTTTTGCTTCTTCATTTTTTTTAGAGCAGCTCTATTGACATCCCAATTAGACTTCCATAAAGCACTAGAAATATAATCAAGTTTGGAACCTCTTCTTTTGAGTTGCTTCTGCTTTGTGCAACAACTCCTCCATCAATCTCCTTATTTAAGCCACGTATAAATCTTGCTATTGTTTCCTCACGATCATCCTGTATGTTTGCTCTAATTATGGATTTCTTCGTCTCTTTGTAGTAGTCTTCTACACTCATAGAACTTTGAACAAGCCTGTGTAATTGTCTATGAATATCTCTATAATAATGGCTTGGTATAAATCTATTGCGCATTACCACTTTCATCTCTTCCCATGATTGCATAATTTGTGAATTTTTTGATTGTTAGTTTCACTTTCTTCTCTTCTGAGTTGTTATGTCAATCAAATACATGCTCTACATTTCTTTCCTACTCCAAGTAAAGCTTGGTATTATTCTTTCCTTGAAAAGTAGGAATCTTCATCTTTATGCTACCAAAATTGCTATCTCTTTTGGGAACAACCCTTTTGATTTGTCTAAAACTTGAATTTGCATCTCCTTCCTCTTCAAATGTATTCCTTCTAGCAGATTGCAAATCATCCAAATTTGCTTTCAAATTTTTAAATTGCTCATTGAAATACCAAATGAACAATTTCAAATCAAGCTCTTGTTCTTCTCCAATCTTGCTCATCTTTATAATTCGCAATAAACACTTTAGTAATAAAAGAAAATTTTATTCCTCACACACTCCCTCACGTGTTTACACTCGAATTATGATAACTCATATTTCACACTATTAGACTTTTCCCTGATGATGATCTCACCACTCTTACCTTCACCACTCAAGCCAATCCCCTTTATGTTCTTAGCAAAATCAATATCAACAAATCTCAAGGAATAATCAATCAAATGTAGCAAATCTTGAAAATTAGAAATTTTAAAGCTTAGTTGGAGCAAATGAAAAACTCAAGAAAATTATTTAAATAAATCAAAGATATAAGAAAACTTCAAAGGACACAAAATATATGCAGAGGAATCACTAGAATACAAAGAATTAAGGATAAAAGAAACAATAAATAAAACAGCCTCGTATAGGCATAATTAGGCCTGAATTGTGTGACAACTTGAGAAGCACGAAAATTGACCTAATTTTGGTACAAGAATCTTTAGTTGATGAGTATTAGGACTAATTAGAAGAATTTGACAACAATTATATGATTTAGGAAACAATTCCTTACTCAAAATGAAATATTCAGCTTTGGTCAACTAATTAAATCCCAAAAGGATATCTTTTCAGATCAATAGCATACAAATCAAATCAAGTAATACAATCTATATATATATATATATCTCTTTTTCTTTTTTCTTTCTTTCTCTTTTTTTTTTTTTTTTTTTAATAATCAATTCAATGACACTCAAACAAACTTCAAGAAATTCAAGAATTTAAAGAAAGAACTTCAAGAACTTCAATAATTTAAAGAAAGAACTTCAAGAATTTGAAAAAAAGATCTTCAAGAACTTAAAGAAATAGCTTCAAGAAGATGAAGAATTCAAAGAAAAAACAAGATCACAACAAAACAGAATGCAAGAAATAAAGAACTAATTCAAAAACAAGAAGCAAACGCAATGAAAGATGAAAAAGAAACAAGGAAAAAAAGAAACACAAAAACAAGACAAATAAAGAATAGATAACTTATTTCTAGAACCTTAAGCTCTGATACCGAATGATACGAACCCATTAGAGGACCTACTCTAGGAACCCGTGATTCAATTTATTACGTGCCTGGAACGCTAGAAAAACAAATTGTATGATTAAAGATGAGAACGTGAAGGAAACTAAGTCCTTAAAACCCTAACCTTGAAGATGCTACAAATGTTAATCACTCATTTGATAAGTTAAAATTGTATTCTACCAAGAACACAAGAGAGAAAAGCAAAGCTTGCTAAAAATTACTCAATATTAAAAAATAATCTTCTTAAAATTAGTGCAAAAATTTAATGTCCTTTATATAGGCATGTAGAAACCCTAATTTGACTAGAAAATGTCTAACTAAAAGGAATTCCTATAATAAGATTATAAGTTTGTCTTGAATTAAGAAATCTCCTACAACTAATGTTAATTAAGCATTGAAAAAGTCAACTTGATACTAAACCTAATATTATAAGGTTTAGGCCAAACCTAACAAATAAAAAAAAAGCCCTAACATAACAAAATAAAAGAAGCCTATTAATATATTTTATCATGTAAACTGGCCTTCCTCCTTATGTCCCAAATAGTTTGGTCCTATATCATAGACTCCAAGCTTTGTTCTTCAAAGTATAAGCCTTGGCCTTCATCCTTCACTTAAATATAAGTAATTATACTTGGTGCAATATTAAGTTCTTCTAGAACATCATTAGATCCTTCTAAAACAACCACTTTGTCATGCATCTCCATGATTAAGCCTTGCAGCGCCTCTTTCATCCTTCTTGTCCCTCCCCTAGTCATTGGACCACCAATATGTAAAGGATCCTGGAAATGTCTTGCACATTGGTATCCTTGATCTTCATCATTAGGTTTGTTGTCATTAGCTAAGGGGCAAAATTGGATGTTGGAGTCCAATAATATGTTGTTGTTGTTGTGTCATGACCTGTTGTTGACCTACTATTTGTTAATTCTGTTGAACAAGGAAAGCCTGACTATTCCATAGGTTCTTATCTAGAATCCATGGACTGTTCAAGATTTGATCCAAATTGCCTTTGACTACTAACTGAACTATAGATGAGATTGTGGCTGGGTCATGAATGATGATCAGAATAAATTGATTCTCTATCTGCACATTAATGTGCAATGTGAAGCTCTAATATCCCCACTCCAACATATTGGAACGGGTGAAGGGAAGGTAATGAGAAATCAGTATGGGGTTGGGATATCGACATGGTTAATTGAAGAGTGCCATCAGTCTTCTCCTAGTTGGAGATTCTTGAGTTTTGGTCTAGCTTTGAAACCTTGGCATCATTAGTACGATTTTTAGGTTTATCTACAGTGTCTAGACATGATATATCACTAATATAGGAGTTAACTTTAGAGGGGTATCAAAATTAGGAGAATCTATAACTTGGTATATTAGCATTGAACCCTGTAATAGACTATTTACTTGCTTGAGTTGGAGGAAAGGTAAAAATATTTAGATTGTTTTTATCTACCACATGTCCTAGTGTTGAAGATGTGTCATTTTCTTGTAGATATTTATCCTTAGTTAACTGTGTATCATGCATATGTAAATCATGTAAAGATGAAACTTGACTATTGTGAGCTTTATGTCTTAAGTCAGTAAATGAATATATTTAATGAAGCAGGAGGTGGCTCAAAAAAATGATGTTTAGCCTCGGTTAAAGTAGACTTATCTTGAAGCATTTTCTAAAATGTAAAATTTATTATTTTGTTTGGGCTTCCAAACTTCTTTCTAATAGTTTGTACTTTTTAAGGCACAAAATAGGATCTATCATTTTCATTCAGGAATTTTTCTTGGATCTAGGAATAACCATCCAAGGCCTAACTTGAGAATTAGAATCAGGAGTAGGCTTTGAAATGGGTTTTGAAGTGGGATTTTTAGAATCGGAATAAGGGATAGAGACCAAGTTAGAATTAGGGCTAGAGTAGGAAACACAGTGGCAGCCAAAGTAGCAGGAGCATGAACATGAGGGAGTAGAAGTATTACTTGAAATCACAAATGGGCAACTAGTCATATTTTTGCAACCAGCTTATCCACAGACGAAGCAAACTTGATTAATGCCTTCAAAAATCACAACTTTATGATGTCCAATAAATACAGTAATTTTTAAAGGTTGTCCACATCCATCTAAACACATAATCGAACAAATTTACCTCGTAGAATGTTGTTCATACTAGCATGAATCTTCAAAGTCTTACCCATAGTATTACCAACCCTTGTTAATAAATCTCTATTATAGAACTCAGTTGGTAATTCAGTTAACCAAAGCCATAAAGTTGTTGACTGCATCTTGACAGTAGAAGCTCAAAACTTAGTTCCCACAAATTAATGGAACATATATGAAATTTTATACAAGAAACTAAGATCTTTGATGTAATAATTTCTAAAAATTTTCAGTTTTGTCAAACTTGATCAGATAATAATCATTTCCAAGATTAATTATTTTGATATCCTCGGTTAAACACCAAATTGTGATTATCATTAAACTAGGTAATGAAAGCTCACCTTCGTTCTAAAAACTTTAATAATAACTGATTTTTTTTCAAAGCAAATAAAGTTTTTCCTTTAAGACCCTTGAAAGAGTAATAAAATTATTTGAAAAGCAAATATATTATTCTACTTGTTCCGATCTAAATCAAACAATTTGAAATGTGAAGTTTTTTTGAAATAGTATTATTATAAGTAAAGAAGCCAATCGAATGCAAAAGAGTTACCAACTGAATCTAGAAGAGTTGATTTTATAAGACGTACTAGAAAAGCTAGAATGACGAGAATGATCAAGCTAAAAATTTTTAACTTTTTGAGTATTTTCACTAGATCAGTTTTGACCATTTTTGGATGAATTCACTACGAGAGAAACATAATTCAACACTCCCACGTCCTTTTATCTAGCATTAAATTAAAAAAGATGGTAGGCAAGTAAATCCGTAAATTTTCAGCCGTTGGATCCAAATATTTGTACTTAAGCGTGGCTGTGGGGTGTCTTTCAGAGAACTTGTCATCCCCCGGTTGGTTACCTTAGCGTCTCCGCTATCAGTGGAGTCCGTCCATACCATCCCTGCTTCCCTCCACCCTGTTGTCCTGCAACCACTGCCACCATCGCCACCGGTTGCCCCGCCATCGTATCTTTTTCCTGCCTCTCTAAAGTTGCCAATTTCAGTGGTTCTGTCTGCATCCGCGAATGAATTAAGAAAATTAAATTGAAGCCTCCCTCTACACTTTCTTGACAGAATGACCACTGCTTTCTCTCTTAGCTTTACCCGCCATAGCCCTTTGCGTCATTTATCTTCCTCTTTTTTTGCATTCTTTCCTCGTTCTTGTCTTTCCCTGATTAGAAAGCCTCAACAACTTTCCAAATTTCCATTTAGTTTTTGCAGTAACCCAAAAATTGTGAACTCCACCTTCCGTCGCCCTTGCACATGTGTTACAGCTTCAGCTTCTGCAGGTAAAAGAAGGATTACATTGTGAATTATTATTTTTGCTCTGTGATATTCAATGAATATTTCCTCTTTCCATTGTGATGTTTAAATCGAAGTTGGATTTCTTCTGGTTCTGGTGCCTTCTTAATCACCATTCTGTATCCTCTTTATAGTTTATTCTGGGTTGTGAGAGTGATTACTTTCCGGTTTCTGGTAGATGGCATTCGTTATGGTGAACTAGGGAATGAAAGATATGACGTCATAGTAGTAGGGGGCGGGCACGCAGGTTGTGAGGCTGCACTTGCAGCGGCTCGGTTAGGGGCAAAAACTCTTCTTCTTACACTTAATCTTGACCGCATTGCATGGCAGGTCAGTTATTTGAAAATTGAAAGTGTTTTGATCTTATCATGAATATGTATTATTATTATTGTTATTATTATCATTATCATTTGGTTGCTATGAATATGGATTATTTAGTCAAGTAATTTTGAAATCTTCAGTAAATATGTCCTTTCAAATTCTAATGAATGTAGCCCTGCAATCCTGCTGTGGGTGGACCTGCAAAGTCCCAATTAGTTCATGAAGTGGATGCTCTTGGTGGTGATATTGGAAAGGTAGCTGATAGGTAAACCTTAATCATGCTTATGTGAACCTTTGCTTCTCTTTTGGGATTGGCGATTTTATTACTTTTAAAAATTAAATATTTGTTTTAATTGGATTAACTGTTCTGAATTCTAATTTGTGTTTCTAAAATGGTTTATGGCATATACCGGTTAATAAATATATGCATTCTTAAAAATAATTATTTATATGTAACCAAATGAATTTGAAGAATAGTCATGGAATAAAAAGAAAAGAGGGAATAGAAGGAAAATGGAAGACAATCTTCAGTTAGGAGGTGGTCGTGGGAAATAATACTGTTCTGTATGCAACAACAGTGACCAATATTTATTCGTAGGACAAAGAGGCTGCAAATTGTTGGACCATCAACTTCCTGGAAAAATTTAACTAATGTTGCCACATTGAGAAGAGAATGTTTGTTTTTGGCCCTGTTTCTTGTGTCTTGTTCTCCTTCAGATGGATTTAGTTGCCTATTCTTTGAAATTAATTCTCATCTTTCTGATTTTGATTTTTCATGCCACTGTGTTATGAGAAAGTCTTTAGAATGGTAGCTGATGACTTAAATTAAGTGATGAAAATGCTGGATGTGGACTAAATTCTTAGTAAGATTTGATTTAATGATCAAGATCCCTTGTCCGTGTTTAAATATATCATTTTTACTATTACATGCCCTTCCCCAAGATTAAATGAAAATGAAAATGATCATGAGAGCCTTAGCATTTCATGTGCGTGTTTGATAACTTGGTCCGTTGATAATGTGTTTGAACCTTTGTTGGACCTACAAATTGTAGCTTTGTTTGTCAGACTGCTTACTACTATAGCCCTGTATGTTCCATTTTGATTCAACACTGATATGTTCTCAAAATTTTCCTAAAACATTATGTGACTTGAATGGAATCTTCTTATTTGGAGTATTTAAATAATAATAAAAAAAACTTGCCCACATACAGGCTGACTTCACCCACAAGACATCAAATAAGTAAAATGACAACGGAGGCATTAACATTGATGCTCTCCATATTTGTCAAATCAATATCCTCATTATTCCACACAAAAAAGGGGAAAAAAGAGGAACAACTACTTTGGGAGGAAAGATATGGAGAAAATAAAAATTTTCTTTTACTTGGGAGTTTTTCTTGAAGAGGAAAAAAAAAAAAAAATGGAAAAGAAAGTGTTTTCTTAAGAAAACATGTTCTCTCCAAACAGATGGAAAACTTGGCATTAAGTGAAGTTTCATTGCATATGTCATTTTTATCTTAGAATTTGTTAAAAAAGAAAAATTATTTTCATCCATACCAGGCTATTTGAGTAAGAGGCTCTTTTCTTCTCTCCAAACTTCCAAACAATAAATTCAGAAACAAATTTATTTTCTCTGCTCTCCTTTTCATTTAGTTTAAAACTTTACATGGTCAATAACTTCTCTTGTGATTTTTTATCAAGTCATAAACAGAAACCCTTTCTGAAACAAATACAAAACGAGAACTACAAGAAGAGCTAACAGAGTGTATATTGAATATTTCGAATATCTAAAGATAATGGATGTCTTGACTTCCTCATCTGTTTACAGCGTCAGCTATCAATAATATGCTACATTTTTTTTTCTCTTCCCTGTTTTCTTAGATTTGAAGAGGGAAGGAGCTGAATGGAAACATTAGTTCTTGCTTCTCTCAGTAGCAAAAAACTACACAAGAACATAGGAAAATAAAAAGGAAAGAGCAATAAGCAGAACAGCCTTTTGCAAAAAGTTGGTGAACAGTAATATGACTACATCATCTCTATAAGTTCCACGTGTAAATATATGAAGTAACCATCATTGGTCAATGACTCTTCAAATTCTGTATCATGAGACCTACGGGAACCCACTTTGAAACAAATGTATGAGAAAGCATAAAAGTAGAGCAGGTAGGGCGTTATCTTTTTTCAAAAAAATGAAAAGGCTGAGTAGATGAAGTATAAGGACAAGAGTACAAAAGAAAAAAAGGAAAAGGAATATCAGTTCTTGCTTTCTTGTTAGTCGCAAAGTGCAAAAGAACAGATTATACAAAGGAAAGACCAAGAAAGGACAACTTTATGTGCAAAGTTATATTTAGGATAGAATATCTACTGCCTGCAGGAATTGTCACATGCTCTTAAAAGGTTGAATTTATACACTTCACACTCCCTCACATTTGGACTAAACACAAATTCTTAATAACTGGCCCACCATGTGCACAATAACCAACAAACTGGGCCTCTTGCTCTAATATCACGTTAAACTTCTACCACACTTAAAAGCTTAAATTGAAAGAGAGGGTTGAATTTATACCCTTAATAGTTCTTTTATAGATTTAATGCTAGAGGGAGAAATGCTTGAACGTGAAGTCAAAAGGGTGTGAGGTAGGCTTGAACGGTAAATTAGGAGATGTGAATAATGTACTGTAGACATTTTCTGTTTGTTTTTGGTGTAGTGGCACCATTGAATAAGATTAAAAATCTGAAAATAAAGGGATACAATATGTTTTGGGTAAATCTTACATCGATGCATGAGTCAAGTGTGAGCTGTGGAGAAAATGGAAGTACATACTACTGGTGAAAACTAAGTCCCCTCATGTACTGGTATAAAATTGCATGCACATCAGGTTAATAAAAGAATTGACATGAAGCATATGCTTCTTTTCTTCCTCATTTAAATAAATTATTATTTTTTTATCAACATTTCTAGAAACTAACTTCACCTAGCTTTGTCCATTTATATTTGAAGAATTGCCAGTCTTTTTGCCAGAAGTTCACCTCCAATAAGATTATCAATGTTTTTTCTTGACCAATATAACAGCCAAATACCCGTCCTAGTTCACCTAATTCTCTGTGTGAGAAACACAACCCGAATTCTTGCTTATGTATATTTTTTATTTTCTTTTTGAAAACAAAAGAAATGAGAGTCCATAGACTTCCTCATCCTTTTCTGAGCTGCCTCTTCTTCTACAGATAATTTCTCTGATATCCCACAAAATGAACAATATTCAAGCACGATGAGATAATTTTCCCCTTGATCAAAACATATTAGTCCTTTTCCTTTTTTCTTTTCAGTTGTTTCTCTGTATCTTTTTTCTGCTATTGTCCTGGATTTAGTTTGCCTCTGATTTATTTGGAACTTGCTGGGGGTTTGATATATTTACGCTGGTCAAATCATTCTTGGTCTTCATATACCCTATTTTCTTTCTTCGGTTCAGTGTGCAAAAAATCATTTCTTCCCCACTTGGAAGAAACTAGGATGATGTTCTTTTGAATTCTTTCTGAGCTATTTGCAGTTTTTGAGAAGATTTTACATATATTTATTTGCAAAGAAATTTGCAGTGATTTACGTGGGTTTTCTTCTCACAATTTCTTGAGCAACAAATGGAGTGTAGCCATGTGCGGGAGGGTAGATTGTAGATGGAATGAAGAGAGTAAATTCAGGGACAAACTACTGGGAATAATTCTTTATGTTAAATTTCCTCCTCTTCTAAAAGCTCAAGCTGATAAAGATGGTTGAATTGATACACTTAACACTAAATAATAATAGAGAAAATTAATTATATGTTGTTAAAAGTCCTGGACAAATGAGGTATCTTACCTAACACATAATTATGAAACATTGAAACTATAAATCATTAATAATGATAAAACTGAGGTACTGCATCACCACGTACTCATCATCTTCTCTATGTCCTCTAAAACACATATCTGAACCTCATTTTAATTTTTCTTTGAGTTACAATTTCTTTCTTCTTTATTTTTCCCAATGTGGATGTTTTTAAGTTTAGGTGGAAAATTCTGTTTTTGTTTTGCGAAGTTACTAATCATCCGTTACTAATGGAGTTGAAATGGGTGATCATGTTATAGGTTTTCAATCTTTGGTTCAGCAATTACAGTGTTGCCTGCATCATAATCTCTCGCTTTGCCTCCGTAGAGTTCCTCTGCATTTTGGACTCCCTCTCTTTTTGAAGTTTTTAACCAAAAAATGATAGAGAGGGGTTTACATAATTCACATAACACTGATTATGATGATGAAATGGGAGAACATATTTTAAAGAAAAACTTAAATATCTTTGAACGTTCCTCAAAATTATGTCTTTGAGTTGGCTGTGGTTTTTTTTTTTTTTGGGTCAGAGAATTAACAGAGTTAGGATGGAAGATAACTTTGGCGAATCATAAGTTTTTGGGGTGCCCTGTTATTTGGGGGAAAAGAATAAAGACTTTTTTTGTATGTGTGATAGAATCCGGATTTGAAACTTCTCACTCTTCTCCAATAGTCAATGAAGATGAACAAATAATGGAAGATGGGGAAAAATAATGCAGATACTGAATTGAACTTGCAGCTATAGATGATAAAAACAGAATACAAGAATGTTCCCAACAGATTTTAGAGAGGCTGTGAATTCTGCCACTTCCAGAAAAAGCGTATAATCTTATGAAAAAAATTGCCCTCTTACAAAAGTAAACCCTGCCCCCCATAAGGCAGACATCAGCAACTTACTCACACGAAAAGCCAAAGTAATATAACTAAGCTAATTTCCCCAAAACAGAAAAGCATAAAGGGAACTATTAATATTAACCGATAGGGGTTTAATTTTCAGCCTTGGACCACTTTTTCCCTCTTCTCTTATGTTAACAAATCTGATGCCTGTCAGTATATTGTATTTTGGGTAAAACTCTCAGGTACTAAATTGATAATTCTTCCGTTATTTAGTTTTTTGTGTTATTTCTACAAACTTTGATAAATTTGAGGAGCTACCAAATATATTAGTGATTAGTTAATCATATATACTGATTTAAACATATGTTAGCTATTAATTAATCATGTTTCAAACTTTTTTTTTTTAATAAAGATTTGAACTGTATTGCATAATGTTAGCATGTTTTTGTTCATATTCTCTAGATGCAACTGCATCATATCATCTGATAACTGATGGTCATGTGTATTTCACACTGCAGATGTTATTTACAAAAGCGTGTCCTTAACAGCTCACGTGGGCCTGCTGTTAGGGCATTGCGTGCACAGACAGATAAGAGGGAATATGCTTTAGAAATGAAAAAGATAGTGGAGAGGCAAGTTCAATTAGTTTATTCTTAATGTAAAATACTCTATTTATCCAGGATTGAATTTCCACATTATCCAAAATACTTTTTGGCTGTTTAATAATGAATGTCAATTTTATAAAATAATTATCATTTCTATTTAATGATCCACTAATGAATTCCTTAATTGAAGATTCCCAGCAGCAGATTACTCTCACTACTGTCCACGTTAGAAAATAAGAATAAAGTGGTAATACTAGTGCAGGGTGATATAGTTAGCAGGAAAAGGGAAAGAGGAAAGCCAAGTTTTAGTTTGGTTGTGAGAGAGAATTTCTCTGCAATAAAATATAACTATGGCCAAAGCTTATTCTCTATCTAAGCAAAACCTACCCTTTAAGTAAAATGCCAAAAACCTAATCCTAATAGAATCAAGAAAACTAAATAATAACTAAATCCTAAAACAAGTTGGAAACTAAAAGACTAATAGAAACCTAGAAAGTGAGAGAAATATATCCAGAAAATACTAAAAAGGGAAATTCTTGTCCTAAAATACTACTACTACATCTTTCCTGTATCAAATACTTATGTTAGACTTTTCTAAATTTTTGTATTATGTCAAAGGACATTCGGCTTTGGATTAAGGGGGTATGAGGAAGGCTCATCCTTGTAAAATTCTGATTGTAGTTGATTTATGTTTTTTCAGTACCCAAAATCTTTCAATTAGAGAGGCAATGGTAACAGATATTTTGTTGGGTAAGAATGACAATGTGGAAGGTGTTCGGACATTCTTTGGGATGAACTTTTATGCTTCTTCAGTGATTCTAACTACCGGCACTTTTATGAGTGGAGTAATTTGGGTTGGTAGAGCTTCTATGCCTGCGGGACGAGCTGGCGAATCAGCTTCAAATGGATTAACAGAGAATCTGCAATGCCTGGGATTTGAAACTGACCGGTTGAAAACTGGCACACCACCTCGGGTGGACATACGCACCGTAGATTTTTCTGAATTGGAGCCCCAACATGGAGATGATGAGGTCCCTGTACTTTCTTCTATCCATATGTTAATTTGTTTAATACCCTCTATTTTGTGCATAAACATGGATCCAGTGGCTTTGGCGAAGTTGCCTTATATATATCTTGTCTTACATCCAATGTGCATCAAATCTGTAGCTGATGCTGCTTGATTGGCATTGGCCAAGTTCTATTTTAGACCATCATGGTCAATTTATTTTCATTAAAAGTATTAAATTATTATTTTTATTAGATGAAACTGCTTAGTGCTGATTACACATATTTGTGCCCTTTAGTCAAGTTATTTAAGTATATATTTAGATTTGAATGTTTTCAATTTGAAATTTTTGTAGTCAATGATTAAGAATATAATTGGCACATTTAAAATTTTATGTTTTCAAAAGAAGCAAAAGGCTTGGTCAAATTTTAAAAACAATTATCTGTTTGCAAAAAATAATGTCTGACCAACTGGAGTCTAAACATTTCCTTTGTTAATCATGTGTAGTTCTTTTTGGTTTAATTAGATTGAGGAGCATGGTCTGATTCATACTGATGATAAACAGGCTAGTTGGTTCAGTTTTGATCCAGATTATCAAATAGAAAGGGAACAGATGTGTTGCTATCTGACACGTACTACGAAGAGAACACATGATATAATTAAAGAGAATCTACACGAGACTCCGACATATGGAGGATGGGTAGAAGCAAAGGGACCTAGATACTGCCCCTCTATTGAAGATAAAGTAAGTTTTGTGTTTTTTCTCGTTTCTGCCTTTCTCTGTTGTGAAGTACTATGTTATTGATCTTGCTTCCCTATCTATCTTTCGCCATTCCCTTTCTTGTCCTGCTATTTGCTTTTCCAGATTGTAAGATTTCAAGATAAAGAGTCTCATCAAATATTTCTTGAGCCAGAGGGTCGATCAGTTCCTGAGCTCTATGTACAGGTATTTTATTAATTTTTAAACTTGACGATCTTATAGAGGAACATACATATATGTGAACTAGACCTGAGTAAGAGGATATGAACTACATTATACTAAAACATCCTGACGTGTTTTCCTTTCAAAAGGAGAGTCTTTCTTGTTTTTATGTGAACTAGACATGAATGAGAATATAAACTACATTATACTAAAACATCTTGACATGTTCCTTTGTATACATGATAGAACTCTTTAGTTATTGATTTATTTTTCCTTCACAAAGATATCGATTGCTAGTTTTGGACAAAGATATTGGTGATTGTATCCTTGACTAGGAACGAAAGGTTTGCACGTGTATGCACTAAAATGTCAGTGGATTTTGTACTGTTTGGGGTAGGAAACACTTTACTCACATATCAATTGATCATTAGTCATAACCCTTTAGAATACAGAGACATCTTTTGCCCCATCTCTCTATCTCTATTTTATTTCCCCTCTTATTATGTAGTATCCTTCTTGTGCGTCCACCAATAACTAGCCTCTCATTTGCAAAAGCACAATCCTATCTTTCCTTTTGGTTTCTTTTTTCTTGTTTGTTTTGTCCTTGCTTCAATGCTTTGTCACTCATCTCCTTCTCTTCCCATGCATTCTCTTGCTGCTGAATCTCCCTTCAGCCATTCTTGCTTCCTCACCTCCTGCCCCTGCCAGTTTTCTCTGCTCTCCGTGTTCTCTTACTTTCGTCATTTCTAATCACTAGAAAGACCAAAAGTTGAGACAGCTTTCAGCAACACATAAGCGGACCGGTGCTGTCCTTTGATCATCAATCACCATCTCCAGTGTTCCACCTTCCACCATAGAACCTGATGTGTCTTTGCGGTTTTGCGTCCTCTTTGTTGATTTGAATTTGGAGTGAAGTGCCAATGGTGTAACGAGATATGATAAAGTAATAATGTGACAGTACAATGGATGTAATCACTTAAAACTAAGTAATAAAATGCAATTATCAAACACTCGATTAAGGTAAAGGTACACATTGATTAGAGAGTATAGTGTAAAATTTGTTACTTGAGGGATTGAGAGTTGTATAGAATTAACTTGAAAGGATTGAGAAGTATAAGTAAATAAGCTAGGGAGGGGGCTACCTATTTTTAAACTTGTGAGTTATCTAGAAAATGATGAGAGAGTTGTTTAAAGTAATTGAAACTAGTTAAAAATTGAGAATGTATGAGAAGAACGACTACTAACATAGAGATATACTAATTATCTAGATTACGGTAGATAGGGTTATGATATAGAAGGATTGGGGTTTATGCAAAATTATAATATAATTCGTAGTGGATTGACTGAAGTGAGGGCTTCAATCAAGATAAGAATGATTAAGAGTGGAAAAATTATGATCACTTGACATAAATTGAGGATTAAACAATGTCTAGGCAATTCATGAAATGATTCATATGTTGAGATCAAACAATTAAACATGATCATTTCATTAATTATTTATATTACAAGCACGAATTGCATAATCAATTCTCTAAATTGAGCATTAAGGAACTATTGGTTAACAAAATCGATCATGAAAAACATTGTTTGTTCAAATTGTACTCATGAATTTCAAAGCCCATTCAATTTGATAATCAATTCTATGGTAAACAAAGGATTCATTAACTAAAACTGTAATGACTAGAGAAATTGAATTAGAAATCCATTGAAAATAAGATTTAACATTCAAACCATTGGAAGTAGAGTATATAATTTCCCTCAATAGAATTCAGCCACAATTCTCAATAAATTAAACATTAGTCACATGAAAATCACGTAGAATAGAATAATCCACCATGAGATACATAACATCCCTAAATTCAACATTGCAAACTATATAATTCCTAACCTAGTATGGAAAAATTATGGGAAACAAAATGGCTATATTTTTTAAGTTAAAAATTTTTATAGTGAAATAGTTAAAATATAATTAATACAGTAGAAAAGTTACCTTTTAAATAAGTAAAAAGG
This sequence comes from Marsdenia floribunda, assembly GCA_035583425.1. Classification (NCBI taxonomy): domain Eukaryota; kingdom Viridiplantae; phylum Streptophyta; class Magnoliopsida; order Gentianales; family Apocynaceae; genus Marsdenia; species Marsdenia floribunda. Next base: position 6,649,148 of record JAXGGT010000131.1, on the reverse strand, counting down.
TTAGTCAACTTTTTAGAAAGTGACTTTTTCTTTTTTCTTTTTTTTTTTTTTCCCCCAAAAATAAAGTATTGCCAACATGGATTCTATTTAGCTTTTCAATATTATGTAAACATAACAAAAAGAAGGTGAAGATATTTTTAAGAAGAATCCATGGAGAAGACACCTGGCCAATTCTTCTTCCAAATCTTTGAATTGATGTTCGATTTCCCTTTTTATTGGATTTGAATTCCCTTCTCTTGGATGGTCTTGGAGAAATCCAGGGTTTTTGCCAAGAAAATTCTTCTTTCTTTTGGTAATTCCTCCTACCCCCTTTTTCTTCTTGCTCCCTCTCAAAACAAGGAATTTTTCTCAAAAGTGGGGATGTTGTCCATGTATGTTCCCTTTCGGCCAGTTCAGATCTGCACAACTGTTCCTTCAAACTACTTCTCATTACTTAATATATGTCCTTGCCCTTACATCACCATTAGGACCATTTTCTACTAATTCTTTTCGATAATTCCATCATGTAGGGGGTTTTGTACCCCTGCAGAAGGCAAAACACAAAATGGGTAGAATGTTTTTAAATAAGGCAACTCATGCACAAATACTCAAGTGATGGACCTAAAAGTAAAGTTTATATGAACTTGTTACTGAATACTGCAATACTTGGTAAAATTCCAGATCCAAGCTGTGGTGTTACTGGCTAGTGTTTTATTTGTGGGGATTAACATTGTCAGCAATCGTGATGTAGCATTTTTATTCTTTATCTTTAACAAATTATTGAGATTATTTAGTTACCTATATGAAGAAAACTGCCTTGATATTCTTCTGTTTGAGGGTCCAAGGCTTTACCAACTTGTAGAAGTGCTTTCGCAATTGAACATAGTAGTGCTTAAGTATAAAAGCTCGAAAATTTGGTTAACTACCAATTGATAGTTAGATACACGTTACAAATATTAGCTAAAAGTACTTTTTGACCTTCAGTTATGATTTGGGTTTTTGCAATCTACACAGCATAAATATGTTTTCTTCTGATGCCATATATTCAGAATGTGAGTGTATTTTATTTATTATTAATCTGGAAAGGAGAGCTTCAAATATGATTTAGTATGTGATTAGTTAAGTGAAATTTTGAAATGAACCATTAATTCCTTTTTCTTTTCTGAGAGAGATTTATGGTTCTTAAATAAATTTCAATTTTCTTCTACGCAGATGAAAAGCCCAGGTTAATTGAAACTAGTCTTCCTTTCATTTTTGAGCATGTTTGTTGGCTTATCACATAGCACTGCTTTTAACTAGGTTCTTGACGGTTTAACTTACTCTGGTTCTATAATTATCAGTAAACTATGAAGCATATCCTACTTGCCATGTACAAAAGCACTATAATCTTTTGTTTCTCTTCTCATTCTACATAACCTTCTCCCCATTCACATATTTCACCTCCTTTGCTTATAGGGATTCTCTACTGGGTTACCTGAGACACTGCAGCTGCCACTTTTGAGAACACTACCTGGACTTAAGAACTGTTCAATGTTGAGGCCTGCTTATGCTGTAGAATATGACTATTTGCCAGCTCATCAGTGTCATAGGTCACTTATGACTAAGAAAATTGAAGGACTTTTCTTCTCAGGGCAAATAAATGGAACGACGGGTTATGAGGAAGCTGCTGCCCAGGTTATTACTGTGGATGCTTTTGATGAAAGAGTATTACTATTGCATTGATTTATCTATTCATTCGACCACAACTGGTCCCTAATTTGTACTCTCTATTTTTGACTTTAATATAGGGCATTATTTCTGGGATTAATGCTGCTAGACATTCAGATGGGAAACCCCTCATTGTTCTTGAGAGGGAAAGCAGTTACATAGGGACTTTGATTGATGATCTAGTCACCAAAGATCTCCGAGAACCTTACCGTATGTTAACAAGGTAAGTGGTAAAGTCTATTTCAATACACACTTTCTGAAGAAATAAGCCAATGACTCAAAATTTTTTCCATGTTTACCACCTATTGTTACAGTTATACACAGTGCTAGTTGATTACTTTAATAGCCCCTTGATGCTCAAGCACTACACTGATACTTCCACAGAAATGGCTAGAATAGGGAAAATTAGGTCCTATAAATCGATTTGGGGATATTTTAAAGAACCATGCCAGAAGTTATCAACAACAATAACTACTTGAGATTGCATGGTTTCGCAAATTGAAGTATTTAAGAATAGTTTTATTTGAATTATTATTAGCAAAATAAAAGTAGATTCTTACTGTTATTGCCCAAGACTAATTCATTATAAATATTTGATGTCACATTAGAAATATGAATCGGATGAATCTCAGTTTGATGTTCCTGCAATTAATTGTATGTCAAAGTGGGTTAAAGTTTTGGAATAGCCACCATATAGACTGGAGCATCAATTGGCTTCAATGGCAAAGGCACCCTTGGTTTGATGGGAATGGAGATTAAGAAATGAAAAAAAAGTGATAGTTTGGAACTTGCTAATTAAACTAACATTGCCAAAGCTGTTACTGTGGAGCAATTAAATAAACAAGAAAAGGAGCACTAGAGTCTCAACAAGCCTATTATAACTTTCGTATGCACTGCTGGTCATCTAAAGTATGTCAGATAATATATGTTCTTTAGAGGAATCTTTTCCATGCCCTTCTAGACCTCGATTGATCACTCGTCTTCTTTAGCAGGAGGGTTCAAACTGATTGATATTTTTGCAAGTTTAACCAGATAACAAAAGCCATTTTTTGACTAACCAACTTGACCTGATGCCAGTTATTTAGAAGTGACATTTACCAGTTTCTGGATCTATGTACAGCTGCAAAATCTTCTTCTCATAAGGACATCAAAATAAGCTCAAAATCATGTAACAGAAGATCTAATGATTGCTGAACTATCGCATGGATCTCCAATTTTGTGCAAAAATTCTTAAGTTAGGGGACGTTAGTTCTTAAGTTTCCTGTTTCCATGATGGTTTTATATGTTTTAATCAAGCATTAGCACTAATAGGATTGCAATTATTTTCATTTATTTGCAAGTCTTATGGAGTTGAGATCTTAGTGTTATTTAATTTAGTTATGGAACATTCTTCACTGCTCAGCCGGTCAGAACACCGTTTGCTTCTAAGAGCTGATAATGCTGATAGCCGCCTCACTCCCCTGGGGCATGAAATTGGTTTGATAGATGATAGACGTTGGAAACTGTACAAGGAGAAGCAAGCCCGGATTTTGGAGGAGAAAAATCGTCTAAAAACAGTCAGGATTTCAGGTCACTCCACTTTTTCCTTTGAATGCAGACATCTGCGTATCATTTTTAATCTCAGGCAGCCTGTTACTATAATTGTAATGTTTCATGGATGAGCTGAAAGATAACATATTTTTATTTTGTTTATGGGGGAAAGGGATCTAATGAGATTATTCTTGAAACTTTAGATTACAAACATTTTGTGTGTGAATTTTGTTGTTCATTCGAGCTACAATAAGAAATTTATCAAGCAATCCACCTGTTTAGGAAAAGAAGAATAATCTGCTTAAAAACCCAGTAAGTTCTATGTATAGTTTCCTTTCTCTTCTTCTGGTTAAATTTTGCAAGGTCTTGAGTTTGGTACCATCACCATGTTCCCTACTCTTCTGTGTGTTGCGTTGTGATTTGGAGGCTTTGGGTGGAGGGAAGGGGGATGGGTTTATGATCAGAGAGCAAATGCATTAAATTCTAGAAAATATCTAGATAAGTTTCGTAACCTGGTTGCAACACTAGTTATTCTTTTCTTTTACAGAAAAAACATGAATAACGAAAGGAAGACTAGATCATTAGAGAGCGAGGAATCCTCAAGATAGTGAACTTTATAGATCAATCCATACTTATAAAAGGTGATTGTTAATATATCATCACAGAATGTTGCAACCTATGTGTCACTAGTTTTCTTAGAATATTTTGAAATTAAGTGCAAACTTGCATTAGATCACGTACCTAATAGATGCCAAATTTTGCAGTTTCATTGTTGAGTAAACCTCAGATTTTAATACAAAATTCAACATCTAATAAGTAGGGATATTCCATTTGAATTTACTTTGAGAGGCAACAGCTTCACATTATTCTGCTGGTATGCTTGGCCATAAATTGAAGCTAGTTATTCAGAATGCACAGGAGCTGAAAAGTCAGGCATATGAATATGTATTAATGCCACGTGCATGACTTGCACTGCATTGAAAGATATTTGTGTGTATACAGGTGGAGATTTAGCTGCTGAGGTTACTGTGCTATCAAATCAGCCAGTAAGGGAGGCCTCAACATTGGAGAGCCTTCTTAAGAAACCGCATATAGAGTATAAAGTTTTTGATAAGCATGGTTACGGAAATCCAGTCCTATCTTTGGTCGAGAAAAAGTGTGTTGAGATAGATATCAAGTATGAGGGTTTTATTGCTCGCCAACAGATCCAACTCCAGCAGGTAGGAGACTCTACCGTATAAAAAATTTGACCTTCTAGAGTGCATTTTTCTGAACAAGAGTTGACTTTTCTGATGTATTAGCTTTTTCTGTAGTTATCATTTGATTTCCTATTTCTCCCCGTACCTAGGATAAGAATTTCAAGTTTACCAACACTTTTGTCTGCAGCTGATCCAGAAAGAGCACAAACTACTTCCGGAAGACATAGATTATTATGCAATGACAACTTTGTCTATTGAGGCACGTGAGAAACTGTCAAAGGTATTTCAACTAACAATTTCTTCTTATTATGCCATTTGCTGAACATATATGTTGCATCAAATTCCCTCATATGTTGTTAGTGTAAAAAAAAAAATTACTATTTACTTTTAGTCTTCAACTAGTCATTGTTGGTTGTGGATACTTAGAAGGGTTTAAGGAATTCAAAGATTACCCCGTAAAAGACTTGCCTGAAGTAATTTATTTGCACCTCCTAATGTTCAGAGGTAGGCCCATTACCACCAATTGGAAGGTGTGATAATTTTTCAGACAGGAGAAGGGGATTGGGGAGGAATTTTTTAATGTATTTTCATTTATCTTTTGCGTTTATCATGGAAAGGCAAATGTTGGTGTTGTCTGCACAAGCCTTGCAGATAACTGAGATACAGCTATGGTGGTTACACTTTTGATCTGATTTCAACAGGTCAGGCCCCAAACAATTGGACAAGCAAGTAGAGTAGGCGGAGTTAGCCCTGCTGACATTACGGCACTTCTTATCATCCTTGAATCCAACAGAAGAAAAGCTCAGGAAAAAAGACATCATCAATTATTGTCTTCTATTGCTGCTGAAGAGAGCCAGCAGACGTCGGAAAGTGCTCTGTGAGTGACAACTAAGGTTCTGACTCTCAATGTCACTCATTTCAGGGATATTGGAGATAGCCATCCCTACTTATCATCACTGATATTGTTCATACAGAAATATAATTTTGATTGCCATATGAAGACTTTATGACAAAAGGCTCTGTAGTATTAGTTATACAACACAGCAGCTAGGGTTCTTTCACAAACCACTGAAGGTAGTAAATGTTGTCTTCTTCTTTCCTAGATCTTTTTTTTTTTTTTTTTTTGTGTTTATCATTAATTTAGTTTCCTTGAATTAGAGGGCATAATCTGCTAGTCCTAGCCAAGGGTAGGGGGATGCAATGGATGCCATTTATCACTGAGCACCAAAATGTTGGTTCTGTAAATCCAGGTCTTCTGTAATTTTCTATATGCAGTAAAATTCAGATTCTTATGAGTTGTAATTTTTTAAATGTTTTTTTTTTTTTTTTTTTTTCTCTTCACTCTTCAATGGAGAAAACGGGTAAAAGAAATACTACGGCAGCATTCTATCACACTCTTGGATTTGGACATCTCACAGCATTCTATCACACTTTTTTCCCCCTACAGTGATTGTAATATTTTTGAGTACATTTATATGATTTGTAGGATGCAGTTTGCTGGATTTAGTAGAAATAAATATAATAGTTCATCTTCGAAAGACGAGGACATGTTGAAAATCAAAGGATTGATACTAATGTCAGATGATCTATTCGCTTGTTACGATCTAAAACCTAGTGCGACATGTCACGCATTGAGAGACTCAACGTGCAAGATAACATAACTAATTAATGAAATAAATAACTAAGAAATATATCCTCAAAAAAAAAAAAAAAAAATGCTATTGTCCTAATAAAAGTAAACAACCAAACTTAAAAGTAAATAGTTACAACTCAAATTCAAAACAACAAAAATTAATCTAAAGCAATAAGTCCAATTCCAAAAGTGAAACTAACAATTGACTCTCTACCATGAGTCTTATTCAAGTCCTTGAATTAATTCTTCTTATCAAAACCTACAAGGCATGAATAAATAACATAATGAGCTATAAAACTCAATAAATAATTCCAACTCTTTCCCATAAGTTTAGATACTTTAGAAAATAAATCACTAAATCATTGTAAGACTTCTCTAAGTAATAAAAAATAGTAATACTAAAAATAATCACTACAAAAAAAAAAAGTTGGCAAATACATCACTTACCAAAAACGGCAATTGGGAGCTGTTGTTTTTGGCCACTAGATACGACGACTCCTTGGCCATCATTTTTTATAGACCAAAAACAACGATTTGCCCCTCAAGCGTCATCTTTTGATAATTTTTTGAAAAATGTGCTGATTTAAAATGACGGTTTTGAGAAACGTCTATTAGATTTAGCAAATATGGCAGTTGTTGTGACCAAATATCGTAGTTTTATAAGTGTCGTACGATGCCTCATTTAAGCAAATATAACGGTTACAAAGCGTGATTTTTGCTCAGAATATTAATTTATCACGCCGATGAATGTTCACATAATATCAAATTGGCTTCAAATTTTCTAAGTTTATTTTTAATTATATGTCTAACATATCTAACGGTTAGATTAAAAATTTTAAAACAAAACAAAATAAAAAATTGTATATTATGGTATTAAAATTATAGACGTAGATGGATGACATATAAAATAATTTCGGATTAGCGTCAAATTTTGTAGTTTTTTTTTCTAAAATATATATCTAACAAATCTAAGGTTAGATTAAAATTTTAAATTTTTCTATAAAAAAAAAATGTATATTTCGGTATTAAAATTACAAATGTAGATGGATGATCTATGCAATAATATCGGATTTGTTTTAAATTTTGTAGGTTTAGTTTTTATTATATATCTAACAAATCTAACAAGAATAAATTTTTGATTTTTCTAAAATTAAAAAAAAAAAATGTATATTTCTGTAATACCCGATACTTTATTAAGAGATATATATGATAATTAAGTTTTTGGGTTATTTTAAAATATTAAAATTTATAAAGGAGCATTCCTTATAATTAATAAATTAAATTCATTATTAAACCCATTAATTTCTAATCTTGACATCATTCTTCGTCTTTGATAGAATAAAACTGTCAACGCCAACTGTCAGACAATGCTAAGAAAGAAGACCATGTGTTTGTTAGTTCCCGAACGAATTCCCCACAACCAAGGTTAGTTCGTATTTATGTAAGATTTATTTTTCTTTATTTAGTTTAGTTTAAGTATTTGATAATTAGGGTATAATAGATTTTGGGAACAACTTAAATTGAGACAATATATTTACAATTCTATGATTTACTAAAATTAAAATTAGTTTTGAGAATTGAATTTCATTAACGTCTAATTAATTTATTAGTTTTATGATTTATGAATATATATGGTTTGCAAGTTTACAGAAGGGTATATACATATGTGCATGTGTGTGTATTGTACTACTGTTAACAAAAACAAAAAAGTGAGATTGAAATTGAAAGAAGGAAAGAAATTGCACTAAGGTCATGGCAGAGGTACTGCCTTCTACTTTTATATAGTACATATATATATATATATATATATATATTTTGAAAAAAGAGAGGTAAATTTCATTCCTGTAAACGAAGCCAGTCTACATGCAGTAAATCCACAGCCAAATGGTGAGATGAATTCAGCCAAAAAACAGCACATTGAAGCCCCAAGCCTATCTTAGCTAAAGTATGGGCAATGTGATACATATATACAATAAAAATTTTTAAAAAATATTAATTGATGACGGTTTTTTTTTTTTTGGTTAAAAGGGATAGTTATATATATGTATCATTGTGAGTCTACAAACATCAAATTAGGCTCAGCCTAAGTTGAAAGCCCAAACTACTAGGAAATACAAACCAAACTAAGCAAACATGTGGGCCTCGAACAAACCTGAACTGAACAATAACAAACAAACCATAAGCAAAGACAACACAAACTAGTACTGTATAGAGTAGCCCAATATCAAAAACCATGAAGCCCGATTTGCAAAATCATCAGTCTGGTGTGGTAACCCTAGAATGCCAAAAATAAAAGATGCATTATCTAGTGTAGAGACAGCCGACTGCATCTTTTTGAGCTACTTGTTTCAAAAACTTTAGTAAAGCAGTAAACTCTCTCATCTTCCATAGATATATGCTTAGTCCCAGTTAGAGTAGTGAATTATCTTTCTCCCTTTCTTTGCTAACATGTCTGACACTTTGTTTTGCTCCCTGTAGATTGTCCTGGAAGTATAGGTTGTCAACCAAGATAAATGTGTCCTGCATGCAGTTATAAGATTATAGATCCTAGGGTAATTAGTGTATAGAACTGCATTGTACAAACTTTGAGAGTCTGTTTCAATTTCAAGAGATTTGCAGCCATGTGTTTTAGCAAGCATAAGGGAGGAAAGCAGAGCTCTAGCTTCAGCTTCTACCGGAGTACTAGTAGATATAGCTTGGTAATAACCATATACCCAATTACCTTTGTAGTCTCTGAAAATTCCAGCAATACCCCCTTTCTTATCAATAGTAAAAGAACCATCAAATTTTAATTTAAGATAAGGGGGTTTAGGTGGTATCCAGGATATATACATGGTTTTGATTTGTTTTTTCATAGGTTGCATGTGGTAACAACGCAGATCTAAAAATAAAAAAGACTGAGCTAAAAGTTTTGAAATATTAGTTTTAATTAAATTACATTTTTTCAGGTCTAAAATACAATGATTGAGATAATTGCAAAGAGGCCAGCATGAAATTTAAAAAAATGTAGACCAACGTACATTGAACTTCACAGTAATTGACAAAGAACAGATAGAATGTAACCATTGATAGCAATTACTGTTTTGTAAGTGCTTGTTCCAGAAACCTTCAATGTGTGGAAAAGTACTAAAAACCTCAGACCAGTAGCTACAAGCAGTTGTACAGTCTCTTAGAATATGAAGAGTATTTTCAACAAAAGAGCATATATTACACAGATTGTTATTAACAATATGTCTAGAACATATTAAAGACTTGTGTGGGATTTTTTTATGAGCACAAAAGTTAAACATTTAAGTAGAGCTTTAATTGACCATATCCAATTAAATTTCAAAGATATATCAATATTACATGTATTAGATATTAAATCTTGATTTACAAATAATAATTTTTAAACTGATTTCATACTGAGTATACCATTATATTAACATCCCATATTTTTTTATCTTGCGTATGTGGATTGAGAATTGGCTGATGTAGCAAAGTTTGTCTAATGTGAGCTTGTAAGTCAAAAGATAAGGTTGAAAGATTCCACTTTGGGTTTTCAACAATTATATATATACATATATATGTACTTTACCTTGATTACATATATGCATACATAGTACAATACTACACTTCTCTTTATCTTATATATATATATATATTAAATTATATGATTCTTATGGGTATATATATACATACATAAATATATATTATTATTGAATTTATAATTTTATATATATACAGTAAATAGTTATGTAAATAATTATAATTTTAGAAGTTATATTTATATTTTTAGTATTTTATATAATTATATTTTATGTATTTAATAGGGATTTCATGAATTTTACCAAAAAAAAAAAATTAGGAATTTTATGATTGTTTAATTTTTCTAAAGATATTTAGGTAGACGTGACAAACTATTTAATTAATTAGTTTTAATTAGGATATTTTTAATATAGAATATGTCATATATTTATTTTTTAGACTCATGAGATATTTTTAGATTAAGTATTTTAATGATTAGTTTGCATATGAATTATTATTTAGGTGATAGTTCTTGGGATCAGGATTATCTGAGTTAGTCATTTGGTGGAGGTAAGTGATTCTAACTTTTCCCTTTTGATAAAAGAATGGGAGTTATTTTTATGGTTTTATGTATATGAGAAGAAATATATTTTTGTTAATAACGATTTTACTTATAAATGAAGTTGGTTTATTTCTATTATTTCTGTATTGATTATTTTAAAGAATAAAGTTGATATTATGTTGGGTATGACTTATGTATTTCATGTAAATATATTTTGAGATGTGCATTTACATGATGTTGGCTCTTATTTGTCTTAATAAGCCTAGAGGACTAATTCTCGTTACACCTATTTGTCGGTGAGTAGACATGACATATGTATGATCATGTTTATGTTATGGCTTACCTAACTAGGATAGAGTTAGGTTGGATATCCAGTAGAGACATCTTTTAAGACTTGTTTTAGCCACATTTATTGTAATGGATATGTCCTGTGTATGTCTTGGATTCATGCTACGGATGTTATGAATAATATGTTTCACGTTTATCATTTCATTATGATTTATATTTTTATATTTAATTACTGAGGAAAGGTTTTCCAAATTATTTATTCTTAAGGGGAGAGTTAGAATTACTTATTGGACTTCATAACTCATTATGTTATATATTCATGTTTTAGCAGGTTTTTACTAAGGAGTATTAGTTCAAAAATTGAATAAGAATCGTAATAGATAGTCAATAGTTGTTTTTCATTGTTGGAATTGTAGGCTTTATATTTTGAGTTTTTCCAATTATTTAGATTTTGAATTGTAACTATTGACTTCAAGTTGCATTGATTTGTTTGATTAGAGACAATAGAAAGTTTTTTTTTATTTTTTATTTTTTTTTTTTTATTGAGGATTCATTTTCTAAATATTGAATTTATAGAACAATTATGTTGCCTTATGTGTTGAGTCTCTCAATACGTGGCCTATCATGTTAGGTTTTGGGTCGTAACAATTTCGGTATTAAAATTAAAAACATAAATGGATGACATATGAAATAAATTCAATTAAGTCAATTTTTTACCTATATGAATAATTTATATCTATATTTAGATCAAACAGTCAGATTAATTATTTAACTTATATAATAAGATTTTTTTATATATATAATACTTATAGATATATATATCTCGTAACCTACATTAATGAAATGTTATACTTGTATATATAAAATGATAAAAAATTACGATTATTACTATGTATATAATGATTATTACATCGTTTATGTGTTTAAAACTTAGTTTATAATAAAATGGTAAACTGTCCCTACAACATCTGAACTTTTTCAAAATCTCACGTGCACCTAAACTTTTTTTTGTCCTAAACTTGCACTTCAACTTTTTTTTTTGTCCCAAACTTGTACTTCCATCCAAAAGTTTTGTTAAATATCTAATTTTATTAATCATGTGCAAGTCACATGATATTTTTAAAGGATAATTAGGTAAATGATAAATATTTAAAATTTTAATAGGTTTAATTATAATAACTGTAAAAATTTAGGGACTATTTTTAAAATTTTTTAAGGGTTTTATTATTATTCTTCTTCTTCTTGTTGCCATCAACATCGACGTTATCATTGCCTCTTGCCAACATCATCGTCGCTGCTCTGCCTACTACCAGCATCGCCTTCGCCATGAGCATCAACCCTCTTGATTTCTCTACCAATTTGGCTATCAACCCAAATATCCTGAAATCACATAATAGAGACTAGAATAGATGTCCAAAAGTTGCAGGAACATTTCTTTCAACAAAGAAATGACTATACCAAGCTAAGCCATATCCAGTAGAGGCACAAAGACCACAAACCACCAATTGAAAAGAATCAAGTATATCAAATTTCTACAAACAACAATCCAAATTAGAAAAAGAAAAAAAAAAAACCCTTGATGAATCAAATTGGTAGAACTTCAAACCTTGATCTTCTTCGGTTAAATTTGAGGAAAGAAGGCGAAAAAAATAAAAAATAAAAAATGAACAACAATCACTAGCAAGAAGTTGAAAAAGACTCGATTTTGAAACGAACCCATAAAATTTGCACCATCAAGACAGTGATTAAATGAAAAACTCTAATAAATTTAAATATTTTGAACAGAATACAAATAGAGAAGAATGAAAGTCTTATTAGACTTAGAAGGCACAAAACAAAAGTAGAGGGATAGAGTGATGATGGAGGTAGTAGCATAGGTGAAGGCGATGGGGATAATGGTAGTAGTTAGCGACGGCGAAGACTGGTGTGTATGCTTTGTATGATTAAAATAATAGTATAAATTGAGTAGAATAAATCACATAAGTTTGTCACGTAATCAAGCATAACTATAGGCAGAGTACCTATCGCATGTAGATAGTAACAAGG